>JANHFP010007690.1:21995-41366 GCA_032468135.1 Calamaria suluensis | reverse complement strand
CATCCATCAAAGTTAGCCATCCAGATCTCCAGCCACCAGAAGAAAACGCCACCAGTCAAATCCAGGGTTCAAGTTCAAGAGCGGTCCGGGGTAGGGGGGATTGGCAGCTCCCTCCCCCCTCTCCCCCCGCTCTCCTCTCTGCCAGCAAAAGTCTTAAAAAGATGCTTACTCAGTTTTTGAAAATCCTTCCACAGCCAATCTTGCCATTAGAAAGAAAGCCTCTTGTCTCGCATTTGCTTCCTCCGTCAAGTTCAAGCCTCTCGGCTCATTGCTGCGGCACCATAACTGGATCGTCTGGTGCCTCTGCGACCTCCGGAGCCTGGGGCGAACTGGGGACTAGTCCCCCTTCCGGTAGCGCCGCGAATGGTCACAGTGAAACTTCGCTGCGCCGCCCGACACTCCGAGGGGCCCCCACCGGGGCACAGGAGGGCTTTTAGAGCCCTCCTGCCGAAAGGGCGGCTTCTGGGTGCCCCCCAAGGCAATCATAATTTTTAAAGAGCAACTGTCATCTGTCCAGCAGCAGCTCCTCTTCTGACCTGTTGTTGACTCATCGACAGTACCAATATTTCAGCCTTATGTTATATAACTAAACTAAATTTCATGCTGAATAAACCAAATTATTAATGCATCTTAAGTAGAAAACTATTCTTAGGTAGATTTTAATTCCAAAAACATTTTATGAAAATAAATTTGATAAAAATAAAATCCAATTTAAATTAAAAATGATTTTGAAAAAAAAGTCACCGATTTTTATCCACCCTGGATGTTAATGTTTTAAACAAGTAAATCAATGATTGGGGTGTGATTATTTCTTCATAGAAAAATTGCTATAGGCTTCTGTGGGTGTTTAGGTGAACTTTTTAAAGATATTTTTGCCCTTAATCTCTTACAGAACCATCAAGCTTCTTCTCTGAAATTTAGGGTTCTGCCAAACACAGTTTAAAAACTCTAGGTTAGATACAAATAAGAAGTAAGATTACTAACATATTTGATATTATAGGATTTTGCACATTTAAAAATATTTAAGATGGGGATTCAGCATTGTATCAGGCTCCCACCAATATTGCATTCTTTTCTTTAGTCTTGCTGAATCAGGCTGGTGATTTATTTGGCTATACAGTTGAAAAATCATTTGAATAATGAAGAGGATTGTGAAACTTGTCTTTTCTTGGTCTCAACATCTGGTCCTGGTTCTACAATTTGTTTCTTTAAAAACAGTTGAAAGAGAACATAGACCAGCTTTTTACCAAGTTCGTGGATGAAGGAAAAGCCACCGTACGGCTAAAAGAACCAGCTGTGGATATTTGTCTTAGCAAGGTATGAAATCAGCTCTAGAGGCAAGTAGACTAAGTCACATAATTTTTGCCTTTAAAATTAAAGAAAACTTGGCAGTTCCATTTGAATTGGAGGGGTGGGTGGGAATGAGGAGGAAGGATGTTCAAACATTTTAAAGTAGAATAATCACAATTGAAGTTTATATACAGTAGTTTGGAGGCAGCAAAAAAACTTCACTAATGAATTTTCTGACATTACAAATTTAAGAAATTAGTTGGCAGCTTTTGAACTTCTAATCTAGTGCATATCTATATATGTCTTTGAAAGTAATGACCAGATTTAAAGGCTGTATCTTTTTGCTGCCTCAGTGCATTTATTTCATAATTTAGAAAATTATGTACTTCTCCCAAAGAAATCCAAACCCAAGTGAATTATACATGTTCTATCTTTGTGCATCATTTTCTTTGCAGGCAAATGTCAGTGAGCTGAGGACTTTCCTTTGTGCAGTGAAATTGGCTCACCAAGGCACCAAAGAGGAAACTTTACCACTTTCTAAGCTGGTGTCACCAAAGGCCTCTGAAGTTGAAAAACCAAAAACCAAGATGACCATAACATCAAAGAAAGATTATCCTTTAACTCGGAATTTCCCATACTCTCTGGAGTATCTCCAAGCCTCCTATTGCAAATTAGCTCGTATAGATATGCGTATGCTTTGCTTGAGAAGCCTTCGGAAACTGGACTTGAGCCACAATAGTATAAAAAAGCTCCCAGCAACTATTGGGGACCTTGTTTGCCTTCAGGAGCTCAATCTGCAGGACAATCACTTGGAGTCATTCAGTGTGGCTCTGTGTAACTCCACTCTCAAAAAATCACTTCAGTCTCTGGATCTCAGCCAGAATAAAATAAAAGCGCTGCCTGCACAGTTTTGCTACTTGCAGAAACTCATACATTTGAAGTTAGATGATAATAATCTAATCAGATTGCCATTCAAGATTGGTCAACTATCGCATCTCCGCTTCTTATCTGTGGCTCGTAATAAACTCCCATTTTTGCCCAGTGAATTTGCTAAACTCTCACTTGAGAGCCTGGATTTATTTGGCAATCCTTTTGAGCAGCCGAAACCACTTATTCCTGATATACACTTAAAAATACCACTGACTTTACTAGAATATTCTGCAAGGGCAACCATCAATTACAGGTAAAAGGGGCAGGCTCTACTTTAAATTATTTTTTTTTAAAAATCCATTTTCCTAATTTAACATTTTAATTGGCAAGACAAATCATGGAGAATTTTTGTTTTTTTAATGGCAAAGTGTTCATTGGTTTGTATGTAAATCCTCTGGTTTGCTTGCTATGGGCTACCAGGGCTATGGAGTGGGTTCAGTTGCGCACAAGGGAGGCAGATATATGCTTTACATATAGAGTCTCACCGCAAGAGCTTGACTTATAACAGTGCTCTGGTGCACACTTTTAGTCTGAGAATATTGGAAATAATATGTATGTATTTGATGGAAAAAGTAGATTACAACATACTGCTTTATTAGCATATGGTATTGTTACACTAGCCAGGAAACTACAATGCTAATTCAAATTAGTAGGTTCAGAGCTGGCAGGAATCTGACTGATTGCACAAAGCACCAGCTTTTCTCTCCACTAATCTCTCACATGAAACATGCTTTCTAACTGCTGGGGGGGAGGGGCAAAAGCCGAGAAGAGTGACAGGCTCACCTGCCATGCAGTGCTAGAGCTTGGAACTTGTAGCGCAAAGACCGCCTCAATTTCTCCAACATCATTAAGTCACCAAGCCACCATGCCTCATATTGTTTAATAATACTGTTTAATAATTTATTCACAATAATGAAACAGTAAAACCAATATTCCAAAATAACTTAGATGGAGCACAGTTGTTAGTCGCGAAGTCATGTCCGACCCATCGTGACCCCATGGACAACACTCCTCCAGGCCTTCCTGTCCTCCACCTAAGCTTCAGTGACTCCATCCAGCCACCTCATTCTCTGTCATTCCCTTCTTTTGCCCTCAATCTTTCCCAGTGTTTTCTTGACACAGTTAAGTAAATAACTCAATTTATTAAGTTAGTAACATGGTTGTTAAGTGAACTTAACTTCTCCATTGACATTGTCAGAAGGTCACATGACTCCGGAACACTGTAACTGTCATAAATATGAACCAGTTGCCAAGCGTCCGAATCTTGATTATATAACCTTGAGGATGCTGCAACAGTCATATAAGTAAAAAAATGGCCATAAATCCCTTATTTCAGGGTCTTATTTTGAATGGTCACTAAATGAATGGCTATAAGTCGAGGACTGTTATAATTTCAATTCTTTGTTCTTGGTCTTCCCCTTTTTTCAGGGCAACTTCACTATTTGCTTCCATTAGTCAGCCCCTAAGTAACTATATGTATGTATGTATTAGCAAGAAATACTTCTAGACCAGTAAAGTATGAAACTGAAACTAACAACATACTACATTGCATAGTATTAGTTTTCCCAATTTTCAATCAAAATAGCATATAAACCCCTTCATTCTTTTATGTCTCCCATAATAATCACCCCATGAGGAGACAGGGTTGAGAAAGATATTTGTTCAAGGTAATCAAGTAAACTACTTTGGCTAAAAGTGCCTCGATTTATAATCCTACATCCTACCTCATTTCAAACTGAGAAAACGGGTTTTAGAAAAATTGTATCTAAAATATATTTCCAGGTTTTTTTAATTTAGTCTCTCATTCCAATAACAACTTCACATAATACCTTTTACCAATGTTTTAGGGAAGTAAATCTAATATGAATTGCCGTTTTCTTTTTTTGTAGGGTCCCATATGATTGTCATATCCTTCCTTATCACCTTTGTGATGATCTTGAGATGTCAAAAACTTGTCAGTGTGGACGGGCTTGTGTGACCTGCTTCATCCAAACAACAGTGACTATGAATCTGCACAGTGTTGCACACACAGTTGTTCTTGTGGATAATATGGGAGGTACAGAGGCCTCCATTCTTTGCTATTTCTGCTCTCTCACCTGCTATTCCCAGTTTCTGGATAGATATCTACAAAGTGTTAGGTGATCAGATTATAATTTGAGAAGTTTTATTCGGCAAATGCTAACTTCTGTTTTGTATTGGAAGAAAAGGAAACAATATGCTGGAACAAGGCTTCTAATCTGTAAACCATCTTTTTATTATCTGAAGAGTGCATAAAACCTTTAAACACATATTATTGTATAGATCTAAGTGTTACATATTATCCCTGATGCCAGGTGCAGGTTCCTTCCTAACTCCTGTTAGAATGTAGCTAGAGCTCACATCTCAACTGGGAAAAAATCCTTTTCTACTCTTAGCACTATTTTCATAATATCTGTAGTAATGTTTTTCTGGATAAAAACATTTTTCAGAGGTGCTGTAAAACATGCAGTGTTTTGAATGCAGAATTTGCAATCACTTGAAAAATTCTTAAAATCCCAGTTTTTTGAAACTGGGAAGTGCTGAACTTATGATAGTATTTGGTATTCATTTTTAAAAATGCACACTTTGTGCAATCTGTACCTGCCTATCAAAGGAACGTTTGTCACACCAGTGTAACCAATGATATTTACAAACATTTATATTCAGAATGATGGTATTTTGAAAGTTGTTTACTGTAAAGATCAGTTCACATATTACAGTTTTATGGAATAATTTATTTACTACAAACTACAATTTATAGTGTTTTTATAATGATGTAGACAATAATATCCAGGCATCAGTTGATATTTTAAAATCAGCATGACAAGATTTATTACCAGGTCAGATGGAAATTGTGCTTTGAATAAAACATGGTGCTTTAACTATACCATGAATCTAGATTTATTTTTCCAGTCTCAGAGAAAAATATAGAAGTCTTCTTGTTAGTATAGGAAATAAAATTTAATTTTAATACTTTTCTGGGAAGCTCCCTCCCCAAGAATGAAATATTTTGAGAAATATTTAAAAAGGCAGGATAAAATATTTCCCCTAAAGGAGAAATGAAAAAAAATCTTAAATGAGGAAGAAACTAGCCCCAAGCTGAACCTGAGGCCAGCTTTTAAGAAATGCAGATTTGGTAATCCATTCAGAAAAACTGGGTCAACACAGAAACTCAGATAAGCAACAAACAAAAGGTTGACAAAATTGGCTCAAAGACCTAGGATTTGCATTTCCTCTTGCCTATAGAGCCAGCTATAGGAATCTGACCCCCACATGAATCTGGAAGGTATAAAAAAACCCACCCATTCTAAACTCCATTTTGTCAGCAGCACCAGAACCACAAACTCTGGAGGTGTTCTGTTCATCAATAAATGAACCTTTCCAATCAGCCTCCAGGCTCCATTTTATTTCCAGCATCTTTCTCCAGATTGAAACTGAACCAGATAGATTTTCCTTCCAACAATTTAAAAATCTAGAAACCAGAAAACTGATTTCTAGTCCCACTGTAGGAAGGGAACTTCACCCAACACCAATTTAGGCAAGAAAAACTAACTGGATGTCTTCCAGCCAGGGTCTCTCAGCACATTTCACCTGACAAACATCATCTTATACTACAAACATGGATATAGTTTATGTAAAACATCATTGTTATGATTTGCGGTAAAGATGAGCTCACAAGGAAAGAGATGGATTGTGAGGGAATTGACTGCTTTTCAAGAAAGGAGCAGGTAGGAAATGAGAAAAAGTTCTCCAATGGCCCAGAGCAATTCATATACTGTACAGGCGATAATCTGATTGTGGACTATGAAAATCATTGTCAGTTTTTGGGATCTGTTCCTAATCTGGTCTTTAAGGTGTATTTTATGACCAACAAGTTAGGATAGATAGAAAACCTGACTGGAGGGAATAAGTTGCCCATTGACTCCAGAGCAGGGCTCTTTGCTGGCTGAGGAATTCTGGGAATTGAAGTTCACAAGTCTTAAAGTTGCCAATGTTGGAGAGCCCTGCTCCAGGTCTTGAAACTTGGCAGCTTTAAGTTGAAGTCCACAAGTGTTAAAGCTGTCCAAGTTTAAAGACCTCTGGGTCTACGGAAACAACGAAAGTTTGAAGATCCTTGGTGCTCCCTAAGCTTGGTGGTTCTTTTGCAGAGGTTCCATTACCCAACAAAGGCAACAGGCCCCATGAAAATAGCCAAGCTTATCTTCTTCTATTTATATATGTATAAGCATGAATTGAGTACATAAAATGAATACAAATAAAGGGAACAGACAGGGACGGTAGGCACGCTGGTGCTCTTGTACACGCCCCTTACAGACCTCTCAGGAATAGGGCGAGGTCAACAGTACATTTTTATTTAAATAAAAAGGTCCATTTTTATTTAAAAGCCCAGAATATTTGGACAGCGGAATATTTGCTCTTTTTGCCTCCCTGCCAATTAGATTCACTTCGGGAACCGTCAGTACAAAACGACTCCCTTTTTTGCAAGAGTGCCTCTAACGTAGCCAAAGAGAAAGCGGATTACGCGCCTCTCCAGCGGCCCAAGCGGGTAGTCCGGATCCGGAAGCCGCGCTCCTGGAGAGGGAAGTCCCGGCGTTGCTGCAGCCCCGACGGAGGTAGCGTGGCCTGTTGCTGCGTCCGGGGCGGAACCGCTCTGGCCCCTCCTCCCTTCCCTCGTTTGCTCTTCATTCGGCCGCGCCGCCGCCGGTTTTGTCTTCGGCGAAAGGAAGGGAGGGAGAAGGATGCGCGCGCGGCGGCGGCGGAGCGAGCATTCGGGGCCCCTAGAACCGCGGGGTGCTCGGTTGTTCCGCTGATGCGCGCCGAGGGGCAGGGGGCCGTGCAAGGCCCGGCTCTAAGCCACCGCAAGTGAGGGGACCGAGGAAGGCAAGAAGAGGAGAACTGGAAAACCTCCCGGACCATGAGACTCCGCATCTACAAGCGCAAAGTGGTGGCGCTGCTGCTGGTTTTAGGCGCCGCCGCTTGTGCCTTAATGCTTTGGGGAGGGCCAAGCGAGGCCGGCGGCGGCGGGGGGGCCAGCAGCAGCAGCAGCAGCAAACGAGAAGAAGCCGCGTCTCCTCCGCCGCCGCTCCCGGGAGATCGACCGTTGCCCCCGGCGGTTACCAGCAGCAGCCTTCCGGTTCATAACGGGCGGCGCTCTAATTCTTCTTCGACGTCGCGGGAAGAGGCGCCGGCGGGGGGGCTGAATCGCACCCTGCACTACCGCTCGTTGGTCTACCGGCTCAACTTCGACCAGCCGGTCCGCAACGAGGAGCGCTGGCGGCCCGGCCAAGCCGGTCCCGGAGAGGTGGCCGTGGCGCTGGTGGTGCAGGTGCATGAGCGCGCCGAGCACCTCCGGATCCTGCTGGAGTCGCTGCGACGCGCGGCCGGCGTGGAGAAAGTGCTTCTCGTGCTGAGCCACGACGTGTGGTCCGCCGAGTTGAACGCGCTGGCCGCTTCCGTGGACTTCTGCGCCGTCCTGCAGGTCTTCTTCCCGTTCAGCTTGCAGCTCTACCCGGGCGAGTTCCCGGGCACGGATCCCCGCGACTGTCCACGCGATTTGGGCCAAGCGGCAGCGCTGCGCTCAGGCTGCCTCAACGCTCGCTACCCCGATGCATTTGGCCATTACCGTGAGTCTAGCTTCACTCAAACCAAACACCACTGGTGGTGGAAGCTTCACTTTGTGTGGGAGAGGGTGCACGCTCTGCGGGAACATCCGGGCTTGGTGGCCTTCTTGGAGGAGGACCACTACGTGGCACCTGACTTCTACCATGTCCTGCAACGCCTCTGGGCCCTGAAGCAGCAGGAGTGTCCCGAGTGCCAGTTGCTGTCCTTGGGCACTTATGCCACCGTGCGAGGCAGCTTTGCAGGCCGGGCTGACAAGGTGGAATTGAAGACGTGGAAGTCCACGGAGCACAACATGGGCATGGTGTTTGATAGGAAGACCTACCAACACTTGATTGCCTGCACTGATGCCTTCTGCAGCTATGATGACTATAACTGGGACTGGACTCTGCAGCATTTGACTGTAAGATGCCTTCCTAATTTCTGGAAGGTGCTGGTTCCAGAGATCCCCCGAATCTTCCACACTGGGGACTGTGGCATGCACCACAAAAAATCTTGCCAACCCTCTGTTCAGAGTGCCAAAATTGACTCGCTGTTAAGTAGCAATCAACAATACTTATTTCCTGAAACCCTAACTATTAGCAAGAGGTACTCAATGACCTCTTTGAGCCCCCATGTGAAAAACGGGGGTTGGGGTGATATTCGGGACCATGAACTCTGTAAAAGTTACCGAAGATTACAGTGAAAGAAGGAACATTGAGTCTTTGTGTCTGTTGGACTGACTAGCCTTTTAAATACACATACTTGGAATTTGCTTCTAGTTTAATATGGATAGCAATGGTTCCAGATGATGTTATTTGGTAATTGGTTTTGGACACTGAAGAATTATGTGGAGCAATGCTCAAAATAAAAACTATAAAAGTCTACTTGTTTACTGGAAATAAGAGGTTTTTGTTTTACAACAGATCTAGTCCCTTTTATAAGATATTCCAAACATCTTAAAACTTGTTTTTAACAAAGATAAATATTGTAGATGCAATTGTATCTATGGAGGCCCTGTCAGTCCTTGCTATTCAATGTCCATGAGTTTTCAAAAGTTAGCTTTTAAATTTGTTTTGTAACTTACTCCCCCCCTTTACCTTTACAGTATGATCCTCTGCTCACTCAGTATTCCATTTCTATAACATTTTATCTAGCTTGCTTGAAATTTGATACCTTAATACCTGCAAAAAGCATTCTCATTTTCTACGTGCTTATATGAAAAAAATGAAATTGATTTCTTTTAATGTAGAATTATGCAGATTTTTTAATTATGCCAAAATAAATCATGTTTTTGTAATACAAATTTCAGTGGTTTGATAGGATCTATTTTATTTGAATTTAAATATCACAAATTAAAATTTTCAATACAGAAATTTAGCATAATGCAGTGCTAAAGATAACACCTGTAAACAGCTTTTAAAAAATATATTATTTACTTCCTATTGAAATAGTTTAACTTTTAGATTTGGCAGCCCAATATTTATATATAGAGCATTGAGTATATAATTTGAATGTTAGAAAAATAATTACAACATTGTAAAATATCTATATCGGGCATAATACTGTATAAAGCCTTGCTCATTGAAACAGTCACAATTTAATTAAGCTATGTGCTCAGTTCTACAATACAATTTGTCTCAAATTTCTTCTAGGCAACTCATATAAAAGTTCATTAAATACAATTTAATATATATTAAATAGTTCCTGAAATACATCCTTAGTTTTTAACAAAAGAAAATCCAAAATGTATTACTTGTCCAAACAGATAACAGAAATAATTGGGACAAAGTTATGTTAGTCTTTAAAATATATTATTGATAAATTATATTTTAAAAATGACATCCAGGTCATATTAAACTAGGATCAATTAACAGAAAAACTATAACAGCTTTCTGTATCTTGGGTTTTTTTTTTTTGCCTTTCTGAAATAAAGATATTTTTAGGATTACAAAAAGGAAGTATTTATTAGATTTTACAAAATCTCTTACTACAGTTTCATTTGAATATGCAGACAGAACTTTTAAGATAAGTAGATAAAAAGACTGCAAATTGTTTTATATCATTCTTATTTAGAAGTGAGTTTCTGGTTTGTAATATCTGCAAAACAGAACAATCCAGTTAAAAGTAAGCATAGCTAGGAACCACATAAGTCACTGATGAAAGTTCATTTACTTCATGGAAACTTTAATCTTGACTTTGTGGTGTTTGCTCTGTGTGATATTGCTTGCTAATTTCCAGCAAATTATCAATAGCACCAAAGGCCCTTTTCCACTTAATGAATAATTCTGGGGTATAATTAGAAGTTGGCTTAAGCAAGGAAATTTAATTAAGTTGACATTTAGAACAGTTATCTGTTATTGTGTACTGTGTAGTTTTGAATATGATTGTTTAACTGGATTTTAATAAGACAGTTTTAATGTTGTGATCTGCATATTCAAAAGGATAACAATTTCAAATACATATAGTATTATATAAGAATATATTTTTATGGAGGTACCTACCTTATTGTTTGCATTAGGTAAGTCTTGGCATGATTATTTAATGACATTACTTATACTTATATGACTTACACGTAACAAAAACAGACTCAACCTGCCACTGGTAGTTGTAACAAAATAGGACAAAGCTTATAAAATGTCTTTAAATTAAGCTTTTAGATTCTTTGAAAATTTTAAGTAAATGAAATTGTCAATCTGGCAGCATTAGAATCCTAGCCATGTTACAAATAAATCAATTTGGTTTCAATGGTTTCATTTTACAGTTACCACTTTTTTATACCACTCGAAGAATTTCCCCAATGTGGCTGAGACATTACAAGGGCTCCCAAAAGACTTAAAAATTTAGCAATTAATTATCAATTAATTGTTAATCTTTATTCTCTTCTCTACTTGTAGCATGCTAGATAGCCTGACAACACTCAAGCTGTGTAAATACACTGTTGAAAGCAATCTAACAACAAAGGCTGTGCTTAAAATATCATCTAGTTTTGGATAATGTTTACTGGGTTATTATTTGCCATTTGGCTGAAAACTGGAGAAAACAGAACAATGGAATATTAAACAAAACATATTCACAGTTTACTTATAACTCAAGGTGTTTGCAGATTTTTTTGTCCATTCTGCATGCATTCCTAATTCATGCCATCTAATTCGGATCAGGATTTGCCTGAGAATCTGTATAGCTTTAATGAACTGCCTATTTCTTTTTGAAATTCAGTAACAAATTGGTCACATCCGAATCTGAAGTAAATGAAGGACAAGCAGTTTCTGTTCCTTTTTTCTTCCATCAACTGAATTTCAATTTCTGTATAGCTTTGACTTTTTGTATACTTCACAGTAAGTGCACAATTTGAGGTAGCCGAAGACTCCAGTAAGAGTCTTATGAAACTGATTTAATCCAGTTCATACAGGAAAGTATTTTCAAAGGTGACTGCACACTGTGTTCTGTGACAGCTTGTATACTCCACACTGCCATCTTGCATGTTAGTTTCCTTTAACACAGTGGGAGCTAACCTGTTCGACTCTTTGTCCTTATGTTCATTCACTTCCTCTCCCTCCTGAAGCTCAGCTTGCACAGAGGACGTGGCTCTTTTGCTTGTTGTAAAAGTAAGTTCTGACTCATGTAATTTATTTATCGGCAACTTCTCCAGAATCCTCCCACTGGGATCATCCGGGTCAAGCTCCATACAATAACTTGATCCCTTGCCAACTTGCCCCTTTGTTTGCATAGCTACAAATGAACCTGAAACACTCTTGGTTTGCTCAGAGCAATTTTCTTCATCTGCTAAAAGTTTGCCTTGCTCTTGTTCACTGCCCTCTCTTTTTTCTCTTCTGCCAAGTTCCAGGCTATCATCTTCTATCTGCTGAAAGGAAAAGACAGAAAACATTTCATTGGGTTCACCTAAGAAACAAGCTCATTAACCAAACCAGAACAACTTGCATTTCCTCCTTGCCTGGTCTTATCGCACACACATCTGCGTTCCTATCTTCTTGCTATACTTCCTGTAAACATAGTTGGAGTGTTTCCTAACCTTGACAGCAGAATATAACTACCAAAGCAATGGGGCTTTGCTTAGAGGCAATGTTGCATTATATCAGACAGGTGGTTGGTATGTATTTAGCAAAAAAAGAACCATGATTAATGTATACAAAATGTATTCTGCCTATTCAATGCCTCAGTACCATAATATTGACTTTGTATGTTCCTGGAGAAATATTATGATTCTAGATGAAGAAGTGGTTGATTTGCTTGGACTTTGAGCCGCTAACAAACCATTTAGATCTACTTTGTTAATTATTTATGTATTAAATGGCTATATTGACAGCCTAGCTAGCTCAATGAGAAATTTCATATGCTTCAGATGTTTCAAGGACGACAATTGGGAAGGGAAAGATAGACAAATATGCTTCTAAATTCTCAAAATCCAATTTACCAAGAAGTAGACTAATTATTCTCACCCAACAATGTTCATAAGCCTCCAATTATTATTTGCTAGGATATTTCAAGGCTACATTCAAATTCTTATCAGCCAAATTAAATTGCTGTACTGCTTGAAATATTTCAGACTTAGATAAAGGTAAAAGTTTTCCCTGTCCAGTCATGTCCGACTATAGAGGGGTTAGTGCTCAGGGTTGTCCAAAGACATTTTCCATATTTTCCATATAGATAGCATGGTTATATGCCAAAGGTGCACAGAATGGTGTTATCTTTCCACCAAAGTGGTACCTATTTATCTACTCTAGAGCAATGGTTAAAATTCAGTACTTCTGCATTCTCCAGAAGTTCAATTCTGAGCAGCTCAAGATTGACAGCTTTCCATCCTTCCAAGACTGGTAAAATGAGGACCCAGATTGTTGGGGGGAAATATGCTGACTGTAAGCCACTTAGAGACTGTAAAGCACTGTGAAGTGGTGTATAAATCTAAGGACTATTGCTATTGCTACTCACATTTGCATGTTTTCGAACTGCTAGGTGGACAGGAGCTGGGGCAAGTAACGAGAACTCATTGTGTTGATCTAAGCCAGGGGTGTCAAACACAAGGCCAATCTGGCATGCAGTATGGTTGGATCCAGCCCATGGGCCATCCTGGAAAATATGAGAGGCTGGCCCGCATCGCTTTGGCCTGGTCAACCCAACGCGAAGAGGAAACATTGGGCCAGAGTGGCTTCGGCCCAGTTTACCCAAAGTGAAGAGGGAAACATCGGCCAGCATGGCTTCGAAATATGCCAGCAGTTTGGAGAGAGGCATCAAGCTAGCCATGCCCACTGTTGGCCACACCCACACGTTGGCCACACTTGCCCGGCCCCCCAAGATCAACTACAGCCCTGATGAATGAATGAATGAAATTGAGTTTGACACCCTTGACCTAGGCTGTCAGCTATCCAGCTGACAAGCTTGGCGTCTTAGCCACTGAATCACCAGGCAGCCCCAACATTTCAGATTTCGTTTCACTTTTATGGCCAAATAAAGGAGTACACCTTAAACAATATATCACCAATCATAGTAATAACTAAGTGATGTGCCTCGTCATTATCTGAATAGATAATTCCACCCTAGTATGATCAGTGCTAGAATTTTTGGTACAATTGACTTTAGCTGGCAAGATATAAAGGCAGTATAATTTGTAAATGTTTAAAGAAAAAGAAAATATTTTAGCTGTGAAACTACTATGTAATAGCAGAATCTGAAACATTCTTATAAAATAAAAAAGCAGAGTTAGGATTCAAATGCAGTTGTGTTTGCTCTCCTTACAATTTTTTTGCTTACTGCAGTCTAGTAGACTACATCAGTCTCAGTCAAGGAGCAAAGTCCAAAATGCAGCCTGGACTTTCCCAGTCTGATTAAAATAAAAACTGACTAACACAAGGAGAATCTAAACAACACCCGCAAATATAATTTCAGTATAATACAAAATTCAATAGAAATTCAAATAGAAAACTATATGTCTATTCAATAGTTCTTGCTGGCTTTCTTTCACTATTTCATTTACAATTTGAATATTAATTTATATTAAAGAAATTGTTTTTCAGACTGATAGGCTCTACAAACAAAGTCTGAGAAACCTGTGCATGTTCAGAGTAATAGGTGGCAGAGCTAGGAAAAAATCTAGCAAGAGAATACATACAGTATAACTATCTTGGGATATCTTGATACTCAATCATAATTTAGAAGATACTCTTAATCATTCCCAGTAACCCTATATTTTTATTAGCATCTTGAATTCCACTCTACAAATATATTTCACATCAATGGTCTATTACGGTTTTCTTCAAAATCTTATTTATCTACAGAAGTCATACATAAATCCTGTAACAAACTAAAATCTATATAATACATAGCATATGCATTCTTGTTTGGGGTGATGTAATGAGTTTAATTTGGCAGAGAAAAGGAAGATGGTCAATCAGTTCTTATTAGGCCTGTGTAGGCCTGGAGGAACGTTGTCCATGGGGTCGCGATGGGTCGGACACGACTTCGCAACTAACAACAACAACAAACATTTTGGAGTGTGCATGGGTGTGTACATAGCATCAATTGACTCTTCCATGAACCAAACTCACCTTTTCTTACATGTGCGCAACAACTATGTAGGGTAGCCATATAATGCCAAGATAGAATTGCTTTATGTGTTCTGAAACATCTTCTACCCATTTGAATCCAAGGTGCTGCTGTATAACCCAACTCTAGGTGGTTTATTTCTGAACAATGTGTACAATACGGTATTCCACTTTCCAAATCACTGTTTATCACACAAAGAATAAGCTCTCAAGAACATTAAGCGGGACTGGTGAGAGTAACCATAGTGATAGATCTCCTCAGTTTCAGAAACAGATAACAGACATACGCTGAATAACCATTTACCTTTAATCTGATCTGGGTTTTTCCCTCAGAGACATCCAATACTTCAATTAATGGCTTGTGTTCCTTCTCCAATTGACTGGAGCAGCACAACCCTGGCTGACTGACAAACTTATCAACATTGTTTTCAGTGATAAACCACCTTTCCTAAAGGAAAAACAGATATGGAAGGATTTAAATTTCATTTCAGATTAAAAACATTCATTCTGAAGACGTCACAACCACTACAATCGCAAGAGTTACTTTTTATTTTTCTTCAAGGAGACGTTCATGATGTAGGGAATCTTAGAGAAAAAAAGGACCCAATATTTTTTTCTCCTACAATTAATCTTTAATCTGCTGCTCTCCAGATGTGAAGGACTATAATTCTTACCATGATCTTTGACACCAAATTGGGAATGCATGCTCTGAAAGCAATCAATTGCACTGTCTTTGGTAAAAATGGGAACATGCTGGCCACACCCATGCCCGGTTTAGCGAAGGGAGGAAAAGTCATGATACGTTATGTGACAATGCCTTGACACGGATTTGACACCCCTGGCATAGGGCAAGCATGGTGCAGTAGTTAAGGAGCTGGACTGTCACCAAGGAGCCAACCTTAATCCACACATGTTCAATGCGGGACTTCAGGTAAGTCTCACTCCACCCTCTCTCAGCCAAGCCTAACACACAAGATTTGGGGAGCGGATAGAAAGGGGGAGCACAACATGGGGTTCTTTTAGCTCCTAAGCCATATAAATAAAATCAGATAATAAAGTAGCACTGAGAGGAAAAAACCTATGGACACCATGTACTTATGAACGAAACATGTACACAAAATTATGCCTATATGGCTTTTTAAACAAGCTATTTTTAAAAAAAGTAACTTCAAAAAATAAAATAAGATTGCCAGCTCCATAACAGTGACTTTTACAGCAGTTTCAGAAGCCATTTCTTTTCAAAAAACTTCCTTGCCATGTAGGCGAGATTTTAGCCACTTTTCAAATAAAAATGTTAACCACATAAAAGTAACACTAGTTCTAGCTTCAATTCTCAAGTGGCTACAAAAATGTTCTTGAAAATTGAAGCTAGTAACAAAAAAGCAGTAAGGAATATGTGCATCTTTAGGATCTTATGTTATTCAAAAAAGAGGTACTGTTCTTATTTGCATAGATTTTATAACTTTTTGAGTACTGTGATTTTTTAAAATACATTGATTTGTTTCCTGTACATGCATCAGAAGTAAATTATTACAAACACTTCAATCAGAAATTGGTTCAAGCATATGCAAAAGACTGTAGGTGCTGGTAGCATAGAGCTGTAACAAAACAAGTTCTAGACTGACTGCAACCTTTGTCAGAAATGTATACTGTTGCTCAGTTTTTCCCCAACATTACATTTTGATGCTAAAAAATGCTGGATTTATTTATTTGCATCCTGCCTTTATTATTTTTACAAATATGCATCCAACACACCTTCCTATTCTGAACCCAGATGTAACATTACATTTCTACTTTTTCCTCAGATTGAATATCCCATATTTCTTCCATTTGTTTTCAAAGAACATATCCTCAATTACATCACCTTTATCACCCCCTTCTGACGTATCAATATCAATGGTGGGATTCAAAAATTTTACTACCAGTTCTGTGGGCATGGCTTGGCGGGTGTGGCAGGGGAAAGATACTGTAAAGTCTCCATTTCCTCCTGACCAGCTGGGACTCGGAAGGCAGAGAATGGATGGGGGCAGGGGCAGTCAGAGGTGGTATTTACCAGTTCTCTGAACTACTCAAAATTTCATTCCCATTAATTATGCACCTGTACATGAAGCTTATTTTGACTCTCTGCTTGTATTTCCTTCTACCTGTTTGCTTTTATAATATATACTGCAAATTCAAAGTTAAGATTGGTAATGCTTATACAAAAAAGGGCAGAACTGATATAATATCAGCCAATAGTACAACACTGCATTTTTCCTAAATTGTTAAATGTTCCAATAATGTAGGTAATACTGATGGAACAGGATAAATTTCTAAATTCAATCATTTTCCTTATGCATGGAAAGTTTGAATAGGCAAAAAAACAGCCAAAGTTAATAATAGTAAGAGATGTATAGGTCAATCATAACTTCATGTCTCAGGAAACAATTATCCAGCTCACAGAAGCATCAAAGTTTGGGTGTTTCAATGCTAACAATAAAAGGAATGGAAATATGAGCCGACCCCAATGTCTATATGGTTCCACATGCTGAATCTTACCTGACTTCAGTGAAGCAAAGACAGTTATTTGTAATTTTATCTTCATTGTGGAATCCTCATACCAATGGAAATTTTGCAATAAATTCATAGGATCAGTAAACCATTAAATTAATGACTTTGCAGCAGCCTCTGATAAAACCACCAGAGTTATTTGTGTACCTCCCTGTCATCACTGATCCGTACTGAAGAAGATAATAAAATGGATAGATCTTTTTATTCCAAAGAACACTTGACATTTGAAACTCCATTTAACAAATTAGTAACCTTTAAGTAGATGAAAAATTACATTGCCTCTCCAATGGACACAGCATTTACAGAAGTTTACAAAGACAAACTTTGTCATTATAAAGAACTCTCTAAAAAATAATCAATTTTCCCAACCAATGGGTACATACTGAATGATGAGACAAAAATTCAACAAGTCATGGAACTAATTACTATTACAAGAAAAAATAACTTTTCCAGTGGTTGGCAAAATCCAGCATGTGGAAGGAATGGGAGAAAAATCAGACCAGTCTTTAGTAATACCAGAATAAAAATAGGGATAATTGTCAGAAAAGGTAAACAGAAACCTTAATAACAAAGAAGCATGTGAAATATTGCAGAATAACAACATGTTGTAACATATGAAAAAGAATCCTGCAAATAGTCCTAGAAAATTGGCTCTATGCTTATAAACATATTCTTTTTGTGCCTTTTATAGGAATCTTAGGGTAATTACCACTTCTGAAATTTTCAGTCCATTAGATCTCCTTAACATCAATGAACTTGAGTATTCAAATATTGATTAAAATTGGAAATCTTTCCCAAGTTTGATTGGTGAGCCAGCAGCAACTGTTTGCATAGATTAGGCAACTGTATCTTATATGAACATCTCTATGCAACTGTTATAGTAACTTTTATGTCTCAACTAGTCGGCAGCTGGAGTGATGGAAAAAGTACAGGTAGATTTCAATTTACATTCATTTGGTGATTGTTCAAAGTTATAACATTACTGAAAAAAGTGACTCATAACAATTTTTCACATTTATGACCTTTATAGCAACCCCATGGTCATGTGATCAAAATTCAGACACTTGACTCATATTTATGATGGTGGCAGTGTCTTGGAGGTCATATGATCCACCTTTTGCAATATTCTGACAAGCAAAGTCAATGAGGAAGCCAGGTTTTACTTAACAACCAATGTTACCAATTTAAAAACTGTAATGATTCACTAAACAACTGTGGCAAGACAGGTTATGAAACAAAGCAAAATTCACTTAACAATTATCTCAATTATCAACAGAAATCTTGGGCTAAATTGTGGTTGTAAACTGAGGACTACTTGCAGTTATCAGTAGTATGTATTTCATTAATTGAAACAATTTCACTGGTGGCTGCTCGTTTTTTTTAACTTAATATAAAGGGCTGATCAGTAACCTTGAAATCCTAAATGACTTGAAACAATTAAACATGACTATAGTATATCTTACATACTAGCCATCCATATAGTTAGATCCCTTAGATCAGGGGTCCCCAACCTCCAGTCCATGGACCAGTACTAGTCTGCAACCTGTGGGGGACTGGTCTCCACAAACATCAGATGAGTTCCATTTGTGGAAGTGGCAGCCATGCATGCAAAACTATTCCTTCGACCTCTAATGGCACCACTACAGAATCAGAAAGGCCACAGAATCAGAAAGGTTGAGAAGGTTGAGAACCACGGCCATAGATGTTCTACTAACTGCATGACAATTGGCTGGAATTGCAGTTGCTATTCCCAGACTTTAAAATTCTCTTTCTACAGAGCTACATCACATATTTGTAGTGAATTTTCCTACAAAATGAAAAATCAAGTTTGTTTTATATCTAGTTTAGATCTTCAAAATGGACAAAATCTCTTATTAGTTTTAATTTTGTGAGCATATAACTATAAATATATTATATATTTTAAAATAGATATTGATGAACAAAAAGATCAAGTCCTGAATTGTTTTTCATTGTCATTTAGCAAAACCAGAATTTATTTTAAACTGTAATTTCTATTTCACATATAGTAACAATATGAAATGATATGAATCTTAGAAGCCAGATTTGATTTTATTTCTTCTCCATCCCACAGGCAATGGTGAAAAGGGAGAACGTTTGAGCCAGGTGCTTTATATAGGCATCTTCTGCTGGCAATAATTTAGCATTACATGAAAAGTGTACCAAAATATAGAGCTTCTACAATCTAGAACTTTTTTATCAGTGATCTTGTATTCAGATTATTTGACAGAAAAGACAGATAAAAGTTAAGAATGGGACAATGGAAGCTTCCAGGGAGGTGTCACGGGACTGGCTCCGGAGGATTGCCAACGCTTCTTTAGGAGAGGGACATTTACCTGCCGCCCTGAAGAGGGCGGTGGTGCGCCCACTCCTGAAGAAGCCGGGCTTAGACCCAACCCTCCTGGAG
>JANHFP010007690.1:0-16893 GCA_032468135.1 Calamaria suluensis | reverse complement strand
GCTCCAACACTGGAAGTTTTTAAGAAGATATTGGATAAACATTTGTCTCAAGTGTTGTAGGTTTTCCTGCCTGGGCTGGACTAGATGACCTCCAAGGTCCCTTCCAACTCTTATTATTATTATTATCTTAAAGAAACAAAAGACTCAGTTCATTAAAGTATTTGAAAACCATGTATATAATCAGGGCAAAATAAACAAACAGAATCTTCAGGCATCATTATTAAAATGATTTGTCCAAAAACAAAATGAAAACATTGCCATTTGTTTCTTGGAAGCCAGCTAAGATTTGTATTTTGAACTTTTGGAAGAAATTATACAATCATTGTATGTTT
The DNA here is from genome assembly GCA_032468135.1 of Calamaria suluensis. Classification (NCBI taxonomy): domain Eukaryota; kingdom Metazoa; phylum Chordata; class Lepidosauria; order Squamata; family Calamariidae; genus Calamaria; species Calamaria suluensis. The sequence continues at coordinate 16,561 of JANHFP010007690.1, read as the reverse complement.
TCTCTGTACGTTCATAAAAATGCTAATGAATCGATCTAAATAATAAAAGAATATTTGTACTGATTTCTTAGTGCTAATAAGCACTTTTATCCAGCTCTGCCCAAATTTAAGTTATCATGCTATGCAATGTATGAAAAGTTATTGTTGATCGAAGACAGTAAAACTAATACTAAGAACTAGCTATGCATCACAATTATAGCCTCATTTTCTTTCCAAGCATGGGTTTGCCTGTAGTGATAATTTACCATGCATCATTTCCAATCTGAGTCTCATTGTCTGCAGTGACATTTCCCAGACATTTATGGGGCAGAATTAGAAGAATGACAGAAAGTAGACCCTGTTTTCCTTTCCTTGATTTTCTATTGTTCTCTGTCTTCTGCCTATAGAACAATGTCCCTTCTATCTAGGGATACATCAGCTGGAACAAATGACGTATTATGCACTCCAAAATGGCAACTTCTTAAAGAAGCGCCAATGTTTTGCCTCAAAAATGTAATTCCACTGTGAAGGAGAATTTGATATTAGCTCTAAGGATAACACAACTGTGGAAAATCCATACATTTATTCTGTATTGGAAAAAAAATAGTTGGAGATAATTTGGGGATTTTCCTTATTGCTTTGCATACAGCAGCAAAACCAAAGAACCCAATTTCCTATACTGAAAGACTACAAGACTATGAATGTCAATGTGGGGCACTCAAGGTAGGCTGTAAATAAATTGTTAGTGCAATTATTCACATACTAGCAAAGTAGCCATCACTATGATTGACTGCATGAACAATCTCAGAGAAGTTAATGAGGGCCACTGACTTCTATGGAAGACAGGGAAAAAAGGGACCCCTATCTATGGATACCAGGGTCACAGCTGTGAAAGCAAAAACTTGCTCCTCCATCCCAGACACTGTCAGGGAAGCAAAAGATTTACTGCAACATCAACTGACTTTGTGATTGAATCCATAGACGCCACCATTAAATAACAGCGACTTCCACTGAACTGAGTGACAGAAATTACAGAGGTTGTGACCTGCAACAGAGCTGAAATGTGACCAAATTTTGATCTTAATTCCTGACATAAGTGATCCTAGTGACTCATCTCAATACTTCTTCAGATTGCAACCCATTTATTTTCTGAGTACAAACCAGTTCTCTGTCTTCATTGTTTAGTCTTACCCTCCAACTAATCAGTAAAATATATGGATCTGCTGTTTGGGATCAGATAATATAAAAATATACTGCTCTGCTGTTTGGGTGCGATATTTATGCAGAAAACTAGGGTGCATTTTTTTTCTTTTTTACACTAAATTATTTCCCAAAATGACATTCTACCTTCTCGCAGTGTTTTTGGCAGTACTAGATGGCATATAGATTTTAGGCAACAATTTTCTTAAATTTTACTGATTTACATTTTCTCTCTTACCAATAAGGAAGATTAAATGAAAATTGATTCAGAAAATAATTATCTTAGGTGAAAAAGGATAGATAGGCAGCTTGGCTTGTTTTTTTAAAAAGACTGCATAGAATAAAATTTTGCTATGATATAATTTATCATAAGCAAGAAATTTGCCCAAGCAGGGGAAAGCTTTTCAACAGTAAATGAGTGCATTATGACCCTTCAAATCTTTTCCAAGCCCCTCAAAATCACTGTTATCCAAGTCTATGCACCAACAGAGAAAGCAATGGAGCTGGAGATACAGGTAGAAGGTTTTTATGTTAGCATTAAAAAAATAAAACGTAAAAGCAAGTGCCCCAAAAAGACATTGTTTGTACATTGGGTGATTTAAATGCAAAATTTTGCAGCCAAGCAGAAATAGGCATGAACTGGAAGCTTTGAACTTGGGGATAGGAATGAGGCAAGCAATCTTTTGGTTCAATTTTGCCAAGAAAATTGATTTCGAATCATGACTAGCTGGTTTGAAAAGTACAAGCATCACTTATACACTTGGAGCTCACCAAATAAGCTGCATTGTAATTAGACTGACTATGTCCTATGCAGTCAATGATGGTCATTGTGATTCAAATTATGACTCGCTGATAGCTAAGATCAGAGTCAAATTCTGCAATATCAACAAGACAGTACCATTGAAAAAGTTTGACCTAACCAAAATCCTCTCCATATTATGCAGTTGGGTTAAAAAATATGTTTGAAATACTGAACCCTGCTGAGAAGATGCCAGATGCTTTATGGTAAGAAATCTGAATGATCATCATTGAAACAATAGTTAAACATGTAGCATACAAGAAATCTAAGAAAAAGTCAAAAATGACTATGAGAGGAAGCTATCAGATTAGCTGAGCAAAGAAAAGTAGTCAAAGCAGCAAGAAGTTTTGGGTTTTTTTTTACATTTTTAAAATTTTTTCACACCAGACCACCAAACAAATATAACTTTCTGGATAGAATATTGACCAAGCACAATCTCATATAGCTTAATACTTGTTTACATACAGGCAACAAGAAGATTGAATGGAATTTTTCAAAGCATAGAAAAGCCAATGAAATTTACTGGGAGCAGCATTGTAACATGTACTCCCGTGATGGCGAACCTATGGCAAGGGTGCCACAGGTGGCACACGGAGTCATATCAATGGGCATGCGAGTATTGCCCTAGTTCAGTTCTGATGCGCATGCGCATGCCAGCTGATTTTCGGGTCTTCCGAGCCCACCAGAAGTTGGGAAAGAGGCTTGTTTCCAGCCTCTGGAGGGCCTGGGGTGTGAGGAAGGCCTGTTTTTCACTCTCCCCAGGCTCCAGAGCCTTTCTAGGGAGGGTGGGGCGAATTGAATTATGGGTACGGGCATGCGGACGTGCCTCCGGCACCCCCCACTTTTGGCACATGATGGCAAAAAGGTTAGCCATCACTGCCCTAGCAGAATTCCAGATCAATTGAGAACCCTCCCAAATATGTTCAACTTGGTATTATTGGGAACAATTTGTTGTTAAGAAATTAAGTCCCAGTATGGTATACATTAGCTCTTCAGTCATGTCAAATATAGTTAATAGCCTGCAAGGTATATTTGGAAAAGGTTTCTACATTTTACCCACCTGGGTAACATGAGCCACTGTTACCATATTGCTCCAGTATCAGTTCATTAACAGTTATTTGTTTCCATATTATCAAATATGCATTTATTTATGGCATTTTCAAATATAAACTGAAAGCAGGCTACCTTTACTACTGAGCACAGATACCATGCAGTCTGAAAAGAGAGCCAGTAAGATGCCTCAATGCTTTATCCTTGTCAAAACTGTGCCCTTCAGCACAATAACTCCTCCTTGTTACTGTTCTAATTATCTCTTACCTCTACATTCTTATTAATTCCATATTATATCTATATAAAAAGCACATATTTTATATAATTAATAGTGATATAGTTGGATACGAAATAAAAATGGTGATAATTTATTTTGTCAAGCTATATTTATTCAAGAACTCTACAACTATCAAGTTATATCTGTCTTTATCAGACAGCATGAAGAACAACAAATTAGATGTTCTTGTATACTCAGTAATTTTTCTTTAAAAAGTGGCCTTACCTGTCTTCAACAGTTTTGCTAGAGGGGTAGAATACTTTGAATGAAAAGCCACTTCTTGGAAAAGATCCCTGGTATTTAAGAAAAACAGCATAGGAAAAAAAATCATCCATGTCATCTTCTTGAATATACGTTTTTTCTTTAGGCATACTTTTAAAATACATACTTAACATAACTAAATATAATGTCAAATACACCATGCAGTAACTCTTTATTAGTGAAAATTAATATGACAGAAGTAATCATTACAAATATATTTTTCCTTTTCTATCTACAAGGAATATTTTAGCCTATATTAAAACATTTGAAAGTAAGAGGGATGCTCTGACAGAAAGATTATTTTTAATGACAGAAGATGCTACTAATGCTTCATAATGCTGCAGATAATATCTATTATGAGCAGCAATAACAAAAGTCCACAACAAATACTATCTGGGGGATTTCTTAGTATGGAATATGAGCAGCTTTGTTATTTCTAATATATTTTGCTTGTTAAAAACATGTTTTCATCATTGTTTGAGGATGGAAAAATATAAGCAAGATCTTACCGGATTTATACAAAGGCAATCGGTGTTGGTTAAAGTGAATGGGTCATATTTGTCAGCAAAAACAATTAAATCTGGCAAAGGATAGGTTCTCAAGGTGTAGTCATAGGCCCAATAGATAGGGCTGACATTAAGAGGCAATGGAGTCAGATGTCCTTGGGATAAAATAGTTTTTACAAACTGAAAGATGAAAAACAGTGTTATTAAATTATATGAAACTGATGTTGCAATTCTTTCCAAACATAGAACCCCTCAGCTCAGCATGAATTATTGCAAATAAAAAACTACAGATTTCAAAATTGATTTTGTCCTGTTTGTTGGTCAGTAAAATGTTTGTTAACAGACCTGATTAGTTTACCAGATTGTGGAACCAGATCTAGGATTTGTTTCAATTCCCTCACTTTTGAAGGAACTTGAGAACACTATTCTGAGCAACATTGTGAGATTCCCTTAAAATTACACCATCTAAAGCAGAGGGATCACCATGCAGAGCTGGTGAATAGCTGCAGAATATTCCAGTGAACAATTCTTTGCTGGGAAATTATCCTCCATTTTAGTTATCTTAATCCATATTATCTTTTAATATAGTTATTCCACTAAATTACACGTTTCATTCTGTCTCGCATTTTCTCTGCATTGTTTCCTGCACAAAATCTTTGTAAACCTGTTTGATGTTATCTGCCTAAACTGTAACCAAATCAATAAGAACTTCAAGTAAGGGAAATACCATACTCCTATATTTCCTTCAATTTCTTAGCCAATTAAAATTCCTCAATCCAAACTTTAATTCAAAATATTGAATGCTTTTTTAATCTTACATGATTAGGAATATCCAAACTACTGTTAGGGAAATGGACACAGTTACGGCACATCTTGTTTACCAAGTCTTCCCGAAAGATTATTATTTCCTGTGTACAGTACTGGACTCTGAAAGTAACAAATGCAACTATTATCTCATCTGAGGGTTCACCAATAACCAAAGAGAATTTACCATTAAGCCAAATATGGCAGCAGCTGTCCCAAATTTTTGTACAAATACTTCAAGATTACACTGCTAAACTCCTAAATTACGTAATGTACCCTCAAATATCAGTTTCAGCTAATTTTTTGTGGCTTGGGAGGGGGAATATGGAAGTGGAAGGGGGATTTCTGGAAATCAATATTTGGCAACAAGCAGCTCAAATTCCCACTAAGAAGTGTTTGGGGGCTCTTATTAATAGGTATGGGATAACATAAGGCTGAGGATCAAAAATATTTGGCTTTCAAAGGCCTCTTACCCTCTTAATGGGATAAAAGTAATTGAAACCTGACCTTTCTGATGATGGCTCACCAGATTGCTTCCAGTGGTCCTCTGGAGGGTCAGAATATATTTTTACTCCATAGTAAAGTTTGCTATAGAGTAAAATTCCAACTATCACGGAATGCCAGCATTTTTCTAACATCACCAAAATAAATCAATAAAATAGGAACACATTGATGATCATTTATTCCAATCCTGTGCTCAGTGCAGAATTCCATTATTATTAAATAGCCATATGAGGTACACATACCTGCAAGGATTTGTTGTGAAAACTGAAAATGGCACCTGTTGTCTGAATTCTTCAGTAATGTTTTCAGTAAGTGGTGGCCTGAAACAAATATATGTCTATGTACATATATATATACATATATACATTCAAGTGAAAAACAGTACAGATTCTCAACGCATCCATCAATGACATAATCTTGTTATAGATATTAGGTCAAAAATGTACCTTGGTAAAATGGAGCCTGGACCAGGGTCTTCAGAACCAGGAACAAATACAAATCGACTTCTACAAATAATGAATGCATTTGATTTAGTATTAATGGTGGGTATAAAATGAAATGTTCATTAAAATTTAGTGCAATGTTATTGAAGATAATTAGGGTTTAAGAAACTGGGGCAAATAATATATGGCTTGAACTAGGAAATTCTCCTGGGAATTCTCATCTGTAGAACCAGCCCTTCCATAATAAAGAGCTAAACTGAATGCAGCTTCTAGCAGCATCTACAACAAATCATGACACCAAAATATTGACATGCATCTAGATGTCACAAATCCATTCCAAGTAGTGTAGTTTATGACCCTTGTATGATGTCATACATATTTCTATCATTTGCTACCCACAATGTGGCCTCCAAGTGTGACAGATAAAATGTCATAATACCTCTGGATTTTGTAGCTTGTTTCCAACTAACACAATGTTCAGTAAATTGTTTGAGTAGAATTTTTAGCCAATTTACAAAATGTATTCAATTTAAATGTCTTTTTTACAGCCGAAATAAATTTCGACATGGGGATGATTTCTATCTGATTAATGTGAGGAACACATGTTATCTAAAGATATTTCACCAAGCAAATAATATGGAACATACCTTTCATGGATACTGGGGTATTCACATATTATATCTGCTAGGGCTTTCAAAGAATCTAAAGACATAAAAAGTACTGAAGTTATTTTTTCCCTCCCTCTTGTCAATCTTCATTTTAGAATTAGAAAACAAAACCAGGGGAAAAAAAGCCTGATGGGGGCAAATATAATATTTTTATAGAGAATAAGCATTATTGTCTTGAAAATCAATATTTAACTGACATATAAAATACAACATACTATTTATTTAAAAAACTAGGAAGGTGATGGATTCCAAGTACCTTTTAATGACTTGATTTGATTTTTTCCATATGGAGTAGAAGAAAAATTTCCACAGAAAAAAAAACAAGTTGGAGGCATGGCTGAATAACCTGGATGGAGAAACAAGGAGTATTATTTCTGTTTGGTTTCTAGGAAAGCTTTTCTCCATTGAGAATATAATACATAACTAAAGACAAATCAAAACTTGCATCAATCTCACATTTCAGAACAATATTTAGTATTATCCTGATGTTAAATATGTTTATGCCTGTAATTTCATTTCATTTACCTGTGCATCTGAAATCAGTTTGTTCTATAAGCCTTGAACTGAGAAAACCAGGAAACTATTGTGTTAACCTGGACAAATTAAGACTTCCTAAGGAAGGGCAACAAAATACATAATTCTTGAAACTGAAATGTTTTGGGTTTTTTTATTTATGCAAAACATTTTATTAAATGTTTCAGGCTGACTACCTTAGGTAGTAAGAGTTCTGCTGTATCACAAGTCCCTAACCAGCATTTCTAGAAAATATTAAAGCATATTGACAATAACTCTTTACTGCTTTGGCCTCCAAGCAATTGTTTTTAAATAGTTCATTACCTCTGTACAGTAGGGTTATATTTAACCACCATATTTAATAGCTGTTAATATGGCTCCTGGCTTTGTGAACTGGTTTTTTTTTTTGAGAACTATGTCAAAAAGGCTGTCAGTTCACAAATGGAAAATGAACTGATTCACAGGTATTCTTTAATTGTGGAGCTGAGAGTAAATCCATAATTTGTGTGCATTCCTAAGTGTTGCCTTATTACAGAAGGAATGTCTCCTTTCTTAGAAACCTCAAATGTCAAATGTGGCAGCCATCCTCACCCACTTCCAAACCTGAAGCTAGAGATAGAAGCAAAGCATTTTCCACAGCTTTAGAGTTGCAGCACAAGGCTGAAAAAGTAAAACAAAAACAACCACCAACAAATGGGCAGTCGTGGTAATTAAATATTCTGAGATAATTATCAGTTACAATCAAAATGTGTGGCATGCTAACCATTCTATAAATGTATTATCTGATGATCTGCTTTGCAAGACAAAGATCTAATTCCCAATTGCCCAATTCTACTACCAACGGATATCATTGAAAGTTCAGCATTCTATACTATAAACTTAAGTAACATTTTTTCTTAATTTGCTTCATTGCATAAACTGAATAGCTTGCAATACTTTGGCCTTTCCTTGCATAAATCCAGTACATATATGTGGAGCAACAGGATTACCTGAAAACATAATGCGGAGATTTTCTAAAACTTCTGCTTGGTCCAGCCAAACATCTGAAAGGAAGACGAACATGGCATCCTCGTTTTCTTCCTCCATTTGTTTCAGTTTTGCAGAAGATTTTACAGAGGTTGAAGAAGGCCCTCCAAAAAAGTTAATGCTGCCATAATATGCCCTGCAGCATAAACAAATATTTACAGGCTATACCAAAGCTCATACTTCATGAATCATGAAGCAAATAGAGGTAATTCTCAAATTATGGCCACAATTGAGCCCAACATTTCTGTTGCTAAGTAAGACAGTTGTTACAACCTTTGTTGACAGATTTATTAAGTGAATCACCCTAGCTGTTAAATTAGTAACACGGTTGTTAAGTGAATCTGGCTTCCCCAATGATGTTGCTTGTCAGGTCATAAGAGGTGATCCTGTGACCCTGGGACATTTTAACCGTCATAAATATGAATCAGTAGCCAAACGGTTGAATTTTGATCAGGTGACCATGATTATAAATGTGAAAAACTGTATTAAGTCACTTTTTTCAATTGTAACTTTGGTCACTAAACAAACCTTTATAAATTAAGTACTACCTGTATATTACATGTTAAAAATAAACCTCAACTCTCACTTTCACCTTTACTTAATTATACAAAGTTTCTAAATTTTAAATATTCTTTTTAATCACCTGTATTCCCAAATCTTGGAACCTACTGTTAAGAATAATAAATATACCAAATCAAATATTATCTTTGCCAAAATTTGGCTCTTATTTCACATACAAAACTTTACATTTTTACTCTCACAAAAAGGGTAAGCTTACAATAAAATTAAACTTCTGCCTGCAGTTTCTGAGCACTGCCTTGGCTGTATACTCATGTGGAAAATGAAACGGAAATTATCAATAAAATTAAGTGTCATGATAGGGTGCAGTTATTAATGTCCAATTTTAATATTACAACCTCAGGTTTCCTAAATGGTGATTATGGGCAACAGATTCAGTTTTGAATCTGGAAACATTTTAAAAGTAATCCCAAAGATGCTTTTTCAAAAAGCAAATGGACTTTGTTTTTTCTTGAAGATATTTCACTTCTCATCCAAGAAGTTTCTTCAGTTCTGATCAAGAAACATCTGCTCAATTTAAACAGACAGCATGCCAATCCAATAAACTACTTTCTACTGTATACCTTATCTGTTTCCATTTCTCTCTTTTTCTATATAGCATATTGTAATCCATTCCCCTTTTAACTCATATGGTTTTTTTTAAATTCTCAATCAGTATTTTGTCCTGCTGAATGATTATGGGACTTCTTTTTTTAAGATCACTTCCTCCTTAAGGTTTCTTTCGTAAGTATTTTTGTAAATCTTGGGATTTTTCCCCCCAAAATTATTCCATTTTCATGACCATAGAAGCTGACTTTTTTCTTCCATAAGCATGGATAATCCCTCCTGAGGTTATTGGAAATAAGTAAAATACCTAGTAGTAGCAGAAGGTTCTGTAGGTGGAAATCCAAAAGCAGTGACATGAAATACTTCATCTTCATACCAACCTGTGAAATAAAGTAAGCAAAATTCCTGGTATGTTTGTCATCATTTCAAAAGGAGAAATGATACCTACTGCATAGCTACAATGTCAATCTAAATCTCACACTTTTTCTTTTTGAGACTCAAATGTAATCAGAACATTTTGAAAGTATATATATTAAGTATCAGGGCATTTTCCTCAAAAAATTATATAGCCAGAATATAAAACTATTATTAAAAAAGAAATGTAAGAGCAGCACGGTGCCCTAGTGGTACAGACGCTCACCTTCTACTCAGAAGGTTGAGTAATTGAGTCGCTCCAATTCTATGCTGAATTAAGGGAAAAGAAATTTAAAAATGGCTCACAAAACATTTATATTCTTGGAATATTTTAATGTTGCTATCGTATTATCATATTAGTTTTGCCATTTTCCTCACAAAGGAAATGTAATACAGTAGAGCAAGTGTCTTCTTGAACCAGTTACATAAAACTCCACTTAGAAAAACAACTATTTTCAGCTTTTTTTCAAGTCTCTTTTCCAATAAAAAAACAACAGTAAATTTAAAGCATGAACAAGAACTTCAAACATAGAATTAGCACACAATTCTTACTGTCAGATTTATACCCCACAGTACCATTTAGAATATTCTGACTGGTTAAGTTAAGCTATGGCTTCTTTAATTTTTTATTTATTTATTTATTTTATTAAATTTATACCCCGCCCCTCTCACACGGACTCGGGGCGGCTTACAGCATAATAAAATATTTCACTATACAATTAAAACTATATTAAATTATCATTAACTAAGTAAGCCATGATTCAGTACACCAAATCATAAACAATGATTTATAAAATAAATGGCTAAATTACTAAGCCAAACCATATACTTCACATTATGGTTTAATGCAGCATCTGAAACCTACTATTATGGGTATCTTGTACTGTATGATTTATATGTGACTGGAATAAGGATAATTGTACATGAGTTGAAAAATGCTGGATCACAAATCAGACCTTACTGAAATAATGTAATTAAATTAGCAAAACTGATTATATAAAATCTGTTTTATTTCATTTTTTTTGTTAAACTAGAACATGATTTTATAGATATATAATTAATCCATTACAGAACTCTTACCTTCTGTTAAAACAAAACATGACTCTGTATACAAACCACTGTGGAACTGGTATTAAGAGTTAAGGGTAATATTTATTAGATAAATAAATATTTAGGTAAACCAAGTCTGAAATAACCATTTGTAATTTAATTGTTCAATAACACAAAATTACAATAACACAAATAACACAAAAATATGTTGCTATCTATCCCAATAGAACCCTTATCACCATGAATTGTAACTTATCATTTAATCTCTACCTTAATTAGATCAAACTCTTAAACTGCCACATTGCAAAATATGCTAATTTAATTTAAATAAAAGCTAAAGCTCCTGTCCATATTGTATATATACAGATAAAGGATATTGCTTTACTAAGGTCTAATAGCACAACTCCAGTAGGATCTTCTAAGAAAAACTTTCCCTTGAAAGGATTGGGGGGGGGGAAACACATTAAAACTCCATTTTAATAATTGTTCACTAGCAAAGACCATATTCCTACCTTTTCTCAACATCTACTTAACAATAATTATTTTTTTCAGTTTGGTCTAGTGGGTAAGGCACCAGACCTGTTATATTTGCTGCCTTGAATTATTTGTAAAAATCAGAAAGATGGGAAACAAAAATACAAAATTAATGTTTAGAAATAATGTTCTTCTCTTTGGTAGTCAACTGAACATAAATCCTATCTGTTACCATCAGAATATAGCACAGCAGATCACAGCTAACACAGAGCTTACCTCCTTAAGCTGAGTGATCATGCCAAGAACAATCACTTCTCCCATTTTGGCAGAGCTGCCCAAAAGAGTTTCTACAGTTTTGAGCTGGAATCAAGAGACACCAGATTAGTACAAACTAAATTAGAGGTAGTTTACATATGACCTCTAAGACATTTTTTGTGGCCCTTGGAAAACAACCCCCTCCACCATGATTCCCAAAAAGTGGACGCAAAGCCTGCCATTTTTAGGTGAGATACAACTAAAATAGATCATTTCAAGAATAGTCCCAACCACTTGTGGTCCCAACTCCTATGGTCCCAGCTGCTCCCCACAAGCATCAAAAGATTGTCCATCTATTTCAAAGTCTTCAGTAGAACTTTGCAGGTACAATAAAGCATCCCCAAAATTTAAAGCAGCTTTCTCCAAACCTAACCTTTCAGTCAAAGGCCCTCCCGAAGGGTTGAATTCATCCACCAATCATTCACACTGGCTTAAATTTATGGAAAATACAGTCCAAGACCTTGCAGTGAAGATTACTCAAAGGATTGAGGTCAATTTAGTTGTATGTATCATTAGCATTTTGATTTTACCTGAAATTTACTTTTGCTTTCAGCTGTTTGTGTGCCAATAGCAGATGGCATGAACAATTCATGCCTATGGGTTCTCTGCACAATAATAAATATGAGTCAATTAAAAAGAAAAGCAACATGAAATTATGATTCCAGCATTTTTTTTTCAGGCAGGACTATTCTCAAATTCATACTCAATAATACTATTCCGAAAAAGTCATTTCATGGCTTGTAGACTTCATTGAACTTTAAACATAAAGAGCACTAGAGAAAGACTGTTGAATAAGCCCTGCTGTAACTATTCCACCCCCTATAGAAGAAACCCGAATGATTGTAGAGTAGTACAGTTACTATCTAGAACTCAGTAACATACTAACCAATAAACTCCTACCCAGAAATTGATCTATATTCTTATAAGCTTCATAAGAAGCTTCTATATTCATAAGAAGCATCTAAGATTTAGCTCCTAGCAAGGATATTTAGGACCATAAAATAATTTATAAATACCAGAATAAAAGTCTCCCTTGAAGTAAGCTAGATTCTCAGTGATTCGTTCTCTCAAACTGAACAGTTTTGTAGTATACATGTTTTCTCAAAAAACCTTTTGTGTTATATTAAGTACTAAGTGAACTTAAAACTTCTTTCCATTTTTCCTACCTGTTGCAAAATGATGTAACGTTCACGAAACAATTCTGCTTTATCTCTGGCAGAGCCAAATAAGCTAGGTGCAGAGTGGTCGGTCATAGAAAGGCTGAAATAAATTTAGACTTGGTTAAAAAAAAAAGTTTTTTAAAAGGAAATAAAACACTGTTTAAAATAAAACTGTTTCTTAAAAAGGAATAGGAAATATATTTTGCATAACTTTAAAATGTGAAAGTATTTGAAATTTAAATTATTTAACAATTATATGATTAAAAACTTACGGGAGAAACTTCTTTCGTTCAGAATTGTAAATATATCGTGGAATATCAAAAGCTCCGATAATGTTGAAAATATGTTCCCTGCAATAAAAATATGTATCCTTTGAAAAATTCTACCCTAGCATAATCTGTTTTTACATTTATAAATATATTATTTTGCATTCTGTTTTAATTAGATACAATTTCAACTATTTTAAAGTGTTTATATAGCTCTCTTGTAAATTAAAGAATAATTTGTTTGGTCCTTTTGCCAGTTCAGGAAATGACCTCAGATTCTTTGTAATGTCTTAAAAATATTTAAAACAATATGTAACATAGCACCATAAGTCTATTGTAAAGTCCCTGAGCAAACAAAATCATTTGTACTACAAAAAACACATGTGCATTCACAAATTATACAGATTCTTCTAAAACAATTTCCTTTTAAAATACTATCATCTATATTCCCTGGTTTAAGCCATAATGCTTCTAAACATAGCACATTAATATTAAAAACATTTTAATGTTAAAAATCTCTAGGTCTATTCACCAGAGAAAAAACTGAATGTTAATGAGTTTTAAATCCAAATGTCAATGGGGGAAGACAGACACAAGACAATTAACAATGTGACTGCAAAAAACAAAATAAAACTCCTGGCGGTATTTGTTTTAAAATAAAGGAAGCTAACATACATTGTTTCATCTATTGATCTGCTGCACTCCGAGACTGCTGCTTCCACCATGGACCTTTCAATCATGTTGCATGACACTGAAAAGAACATTCCAAAATATTGAACTGGTAGTCTATGCAATTAGAGACAGAAAAAAATAATTTAAAATTGTATTAAATCTCTTCAAAGTAAATGATAGGTAGAATTGTATACATTTAGAACACATGACCTCCAATGCTCAAAATAAAGTTAGCAATAGCACTTCCAGTATATACCATTCCACAGTGCTTTACAACCCTCTCTAAGTGTCAGCATATTGCCTCCAACAATTTGGCTACCCATTTTACCGACCATTTTACCAAAGATGGAAGGCTACGACAACCTTGAGCCAGTGAGACTTGAACTGCAAACTGCTGGCAGCTAGCAAAAGTAGCCTACAGTACTGCATTCTAACCACTGCACCCCCACGGCTATGTTATGCATATAGAATACCCTAATCAAGGAACTTCCAATGTGAAAACCACCACCCCACCAATCTGTCAGGACAAATTACTACAGTACATATAAACAGAGAGCAAACCTGTATCATTGTGACCCTTTCTGAACGGGCCTGAAGATCTGGCTCTGCCAACTGGTCTGGGTCCCCAGTGGGGGTATGTCATTCTGGAGATGACTAATGTACTAAGACCCCATCTTCTTCCTGGGTGATCTTGCTCCCTTCCTTCCCATCTTGTCAATTTTAGAACAATTTTAGTACTAATGCTTGTTTTAAGTTTTTGTGTTTTTATAAATATTAGCCACCTAGTCGCCTCTAAGTAATGGGTGGCATACAAGTTTAATAAGTAAATAAAATTGTACTCTGCTTGATTGTTTGCTTGGTTGCCTTGTCCTTGATTTATCTGGCTGCTGGAGAAGAAGTGTTCTGGTCTTTTTGTTTCCTTCTTAGAGTTTTTATTGTCTCTTTTGAATGTTGTATAAATATAGTATAAATATGTGCCTATTGATGACTGAATTGTTTTCCAGCCAAGCTTCCAGGAAATCCCTAACATTTCTGGATTTGGCTTGGTCTAGAATGTTCAGTTTCTCAGTTGACATTGTGATTGAATTGTGAGATTAAGGAGTTTTCATCATATTTTCTGACTGCTTGTTGGTGCTCAGGGATGCACACAAACCATATCAAATTTTCCAGAACATCTTAAACCAAAAGAGGCAATAGTCCAAAGGAGGGGGGGAAACCATGAGTCACCTGCAATATACAGTATAAAGACTGTAACAGCCCCTACGTAGGACAGACAGGCCAGCAGCTTTCAATGTGATATATTACACAATATACCACATGTTATAATGAACACAGTTCTACAGTGCTACTTCCAATAATCAAGAGAAATTTTAATTATTTTTCAAACATTAACAAAACTGAAAATTTACTTACAAGACTGTTTTTCAACAGCATCAATTATATTTTCTATCATGTCTTCTAGTTCCACCTCATTAGTTGCTTGAAGAGCTTCTGTGAGATACTTTGCAGCCTCCCTGATTAGTAATAAATATTCAGATTACTTCCCCCAAAACATCTGATATACACTTATAAAAAATAAAATATTAATATGAAAGTTTTCATCCACTTTCATCTGGAGTATTTTTCTAGCCATTCAGATAAAATTGCTGTCTTTCCAAGACAGTCACAGCTTAATATTCTCTACAGTAAATATGGATAACATGCTGCAGTGGTCAGATCAATTCACTGATGGAATACTAATCATGACTTTCCATTTGCAAAGCTTTAATAGTAGCTGCATTTCAGAGAATGGATAATGACCTAAAGAAGTGGTTACAATTTCTCAAAGATAAATATGGGAGCACTTAGCTAAGGATGGTGTTTTCTTTCACTCAACTTTCCATTAATATGTTGAAGAGTAATTATTTGTCAAGCTGCAAGTATAACAAGGTCATTAAAGATAAGTTAGCATCATTGCCTAGGTAAGAGCTGTCCAAAACCTTCTGATTTCAGATCTGTTTATTTACTTGTATCCCCACCTTTATTATTTTTACAAATAACTCAGATGGCAATATATCCAACATACCTTTCTCCTACTTTCCCCACAGTAACAACTCTGAGGTAAGTTGACTGGCCCAAGGTAATCCAGTTGGCTTTCATGACTAAGAACTCACGGTCTCTGGTTTCTTCTAGCATGGTGCCTTAACTGCTAGATCAAACTGACTTACAAAGAAATGCATTCCATACAATGCTCTGCACATATAGAAATATTTGTATCCAACAGGATATAGTTCTATGTTGTAGACATGTTCTTCATGTATGACAGTTTTCATGTACAATTATTATGTATAATTGGCTTTAATACAAAGTATAAACTTTTGATTTAAGGACCTATCATTTGCCTAAAAGGCCACAGTACCTAAGTCACAAGCATTTATGATATGAAATATTTAGTTTTTGAAGCAGCATTTTTTTTAAAATTGTAGGTCTATATTTTGTTTATTGACTGAGGTCTATCTTGATGTTTTATAAAATGTAAGAACTGGAAAATAGTTACTATATTCAAAAATATACTATCGATAACAGCATATTTGTGTTTTGTTTTTCTCAATTTGTGTTCTGCACTTTTTCTGTTACAATTCCCATCGCAGCTCCAACCCACATTGTCAGCTACTAACTTTACTGCCAAAGTCAATAAATATTATAGTTTAACCCAGCAGCCCCCAAATTTTGGACACCAGGGACTGATCCCATGATGAAGTTTTTCCATGGACTGAAAGGGGCATGGTTTTGTGTTCTATCTGCATCTTGTGGATGGGGCTTCGCTTGTTTGCACAGCTCAGTTTTTGGCATGTCGCACTTGGTACTGGTCCATGGCCAGGGGTGGGGACCCATGGTTTAACATACAGATATTGTAGATAGTCCTCAAGTTAAAACCACAGTTGAGCAGCAAAATTACACTGTTAAGTGAGGCAGTTAAATGAGTTTTGCCCCATTCTACAACTTTTCTTGCCACAATTAAGTGAATCACTGCAGTTGTTAAGTTAGTAACATGGTTGTTAAATGAATCTGGCTT
>JANHFP010007688.1:12134-23079 GCA_032468135.1 Calamaria suluensis | reverse complement strand
CTACTCTACTCTACTCTACTCTACTCTACTCTACTCTACTCTACTCTACTCTACTCTACTCTACTCTATTCTAATTCCACTTCAGCAGCTGTTTTCACCTGCAGTGAATGTATTTCAGAAAAGGTTTGCTTGGGAATGATTTTAAAATAGAAAAACAATGCAAGAAAAAATAATGTCCATTATATTGAATATCAAACTTAAGGGAGCCAGCAGATGTGGAAAGAGCTTTCATGTTTAAAGTTTGACAGTTCATTTGCAGAACATTCCAAATTATTAGTACAAAAATATATAAACAATATCTTTGTAAACATAAATCTTTGTGACCATAATGTTCAAGTTGATCTTAACGCAACTGAACAGATCTGGCTAAACAAAATGTTCCACAGTTGATACTTTATTTTTAGAGAAAGAAATACCTTCTAATATCCCTTTCTTTCTAGTTTTATGTTAGGTGTTACTATCATTTATGTCCTTCCTCTTTTCAAAAGGAAAAAGGTGAAGTTTGTGTGCTATGACATTTCTATGCATCTCCAATTTGATTGAAGAAATATAACTAAATTTCATTCAACATAACATAAAACACACACGAACAAATTGAAATTTTCAGCATGGGGTGAGGGGTTGATATCTTTTCTTTTTGCACTAACAATTATTATCAGCTTAGAGAGATTTGCAAATGTCTTCTGTTTCTTAGCACAAATACCTTTCCATCAGCCAAGGCCATCTAGACTGATATTTATATTAGAAATCAGAGAAAGATATCAGGTTGGCACTTGTCCCATGGTTGTGGAGATTCTCAGTCTTCTAGTTCATGATTGTCTCAAAGGTGTTTTTTTCAAAAGGCAGCTGGGCTATTTTTTCCTTGAGGAAGAAGAAGAAAATGTTTTGCTTCATCAGTTGTAATTGCGTGTGATGGAAGGATAGGTACTGACAGTTGAGACAGGATAGAACTGAATGCAAGGATTGTATTTCTTTGCAGTCATCTGGTCATTAGCACTCTCTTTGGGAGCTGTTGAAGGGACACAGTGGCTCAGCAGCAAAGACGTTGAGCTTGTCGATCGAAAGGTCAGCAGTTCAGCTAGTGCCGCGTAATGGGATGAGCTCCCATTACTTGTCCCAGCTTCTGCCAACCTAGCAGTTCGAAAGCATGTAAAAAATTCAAGTAGAAAAATAGGGACCACTTTGGTGAGAAGATAATAGCGTTCCATGCGCCTTTGGCGTTTAGTCATGCCGGCCACATGATTATGGAGACATCTTCAGATAGTGCTGGCTCTTCAACTTAAAAACAGAGATGAGCACCAGCCCTAAAGCTGGAAAGAATTAGAACACATATGCGGGGGAATCATATTATATTATATTACCATACTTCTATTGCTTGTTGTGAGCTGTGTAGGAGCAGGCAGCCATACAAATTACTGAAATAAATAAATAAATACTTGAGATAGTTGTCAAAGCCAGCATTTTTGCATCCCTCATTACTTTTTCTTCTTTCTTGGTAACAGTGAGGAGGGATCTGAATCTTCTACTTTAAATTTTACCACAGACCACATTTAGAGTAAAAGTAATCTCAGTTAAAGTTTATTGAATCATGGCAGCTTTATAAACTAAGGTTTGAAATTGGTTTGTCTCACTAAACTACTCATAGTAATAACCTTCATAAATGGTGATTTATAAATGGTGGTTACCCAAAATAGAAGAAATAGGTTTCTCTTCAAGATAGAAAAAAAATGTAGTAAACACAGGCCAAAATCTTAATTAAACTTGTTTTAAGAATAATAAACCGATTTATTGTTGATACTGGATGAAGACCTACATAAGCATAAGAGAAGTAAGCATTCAGAAAAATGTGGGAAAACATTTAAGTCTCCTGGGACGTTCTTCTGCATACTATAGAAATATTATATATTCTTAAAAATTGAGTTCTATAGGGAAAAAATCATTTATTATAATTTATCGGAATATTTGATTGAGTCAATATAGACCTGAGTTTAGATACTGATTTTTCCCCTACTATAATTATTAACTGATCAATAGCATAATTATACTGTTTATTGACAATTACTTATGTCACATTGTTTCCTAGTACCATTTTACATACTTTTAAGATCACTTTTGCTTATCACAACTTATACTTTTTAAGTACTTCATGACGGTTTGTCCCTATTGTTTATAGTTCTGTTTCTCATTTGCCTATGTGTATGCAGTGCATTGCAGCAAAGAATAATGCTTTGTGTATCTTATAAACATACTCTAATCCGAAAAGTTTATGGAATAATATTTTAAAGGGAAACATATGAAGAGTTCTGTTTCTTCATTATTTTTCTTCTTTTAATGTGATTCAGTTTGTTATAGAATTAACAGCATCAGTTAACTGTAGATATATTTTTCAAAGTATACAAAAACCTTGAAATGAATATCAACAACATGCCGTGACTTTTAGAATCTGTTCTAATGGTTCTAATAAATTTTCTTCCATGTTTGGCTTTAGATCAAGGGGGCAACTATGTGCCAGTGCCTATTTTAAGGACTCAGCTTTTGACATGGCTGAATGTGCAATAAAGCCTTGATAGGTTACTGCCAGGCAGCAAGTCTCTACTTGCAGATTTTTTTTTAACAAAAAGTGTTAATGCAGTACAGGATTAGCTCTTTGAATACTTGAGTTGAACATATAGAATAGAAGTACAGCCACCCAACCCTTCATTTTCTTCATAAATAGTGCATTTATTTTATATATATATATATATAAGTGTTTTTGCTTAAAAATATTGTGAGGCATATCTGCCAAAATGCAATTTTGCATTTTTTTTCTAATTTGCCTACAAATATGAAATCCCTTTCTTTGATATATTTCCATAGTTCTGTTTTAAGAAAAACTGGAAATGAAAAATAGCTATAGTTGGCCCGACGATCTTGGAAGTTTGTGTACTTACTGGACAACTACACTGTTTTAAATGACGGAGATTGTAGTCCAACATGTTGAAAAAGCACTGAACTTGGGGAAGACTGAATTAGTCTCTCTTGCCATACAAAAAGTCATACAGAGCCATACAAAGTCATACAAAAGATAATTTAGAATTGAAATGTCTGCAAGCACTTTCATGACCTAGAATTGTACAAATACATCTAGTTTTGTCTCCTTTGTTGCAGTTATCTTGTCATTTGTATTTATCATTAACATTTTGAAAACAAAAATTAATTCCTTTAAAAAGAAAGCCTAGTATAAAAACCCTCTGAAATGTTATGGCTTTATGGCAAAATCATTGTGTTTCCTTTTGCAAAAGGACATGCAAATCAATGTTTTATACATTAAGGTTTTTCTTTTCTTAGATAAAAAATAAGTGATTTGACAGAAAAGGATGATTGTATCCTACACTTCAGTGACTGACTTTCAATGCCAGAGCTGTATATTAAAACTTTACTGTTTTGAACATATAATTGTGTTTGGGTTGGGTTCCACTTCCCTTTACTACCGCAACAGGAGTGTGTGCACTTTTGCGTATGCGCAGATAATCTACGATGACATTCGGGTGGGTGGGTGGAGCTTCATGCTGGTTTTACTACCGATTCAAAAGAACCAGTCCAAACCAGGATCAACCCACCACTGGGTTGCGTGCCATGCTTTAGTATGCCAGTGTTGCAGTGACATTTACACATTCTTTGTGATGGACGACTACAGTAAAGAAAAATAAGCAGACCATCTCAAACTGTCACTGTCTAATATCTGAATCATTATGCTTATGAAGGCTTTTTAAAAAAAAGAATAGTTGGTTTTTCATACTTCAATTACAGTATTATAGCAAACATTTTTTGTTTTCTATTATTCTGTAGGCGAGATCAAGATACAAAGTTAGAGTGTTGCTTTCATATGAAGAATATTCTGAACATGTATATAAAACATGCTTCTTTTAATGAATATTAAATTAAAATATTTATAAGCATTTGATAGGTAAGCAGTTTAGGACTCATTTTATATCATATTTATGCTTTTAAATATATGAGAGATCACACATTTTAAAAAAGCTAGTATACTTGAAAAATTTAAGAAACACTGAGGATAAAAAATGTTGAAAGCTTGCTCAATATGCACATGAACAATGTCTTCTGATTGTAGCCTTTAAAAAACTGTTAAACAATTTGGAAGAGACCCAGTAAAATTCAAACTAATGTTCTGGAACATCTTAATTAAAGGCAATATAAATTAAAAGGGAGTCAACTGTTTCTTCATTTACCTTGTATTTGCAGGAACTTGGCCCAGAGCTAGTATTCTTTGTTTGAAAATGCTTTTGTTGATCTGACATTATCTATATAGTTTTCAAAAAACTTTTGCTTTAATGCCTTAATTGCCCTGCAGGTTTGTATACTGACAAGACCATTTCATGGTGTTGGCTTCCAAAGAGAAAATCAAGGATAGTGTAAGAAGCCATTCCCTCTCCAGATAATCAAATTATCTGAAACAAAGAATTTATTTTATAAAGTTTACATAATATGCCCCAATATAAAAAATACATTCTTTCTTGTTATTTCCATGTATTAAGAACTCAAAAGTGGCTTAGTATCCTTGTAGGACATTATAATCTAAGCTCCATGAGCGTCATACTTTGACATCCTGTTTTTCTTCTGTTGTCACTGAATTCTCTTAGGAGTTCTATGTTTTCAAAAGTTCATTAGCAGTACTTGCTTCCCATGACAGGCAGGTAGATAAAAGGCACTTTATGTCCACTGACAGTTGAACTATTGAATATGCAATTAGTTTGATCTAGACCAGAGGTGTCAAACTCACGGCAATATGTTGTCATCACATGACATATTGTGACTTTTTCCCCCTTCAATAAACCAGGGCTGGAGGCGGCCAGTGTGTGACACATCCAGCCCGTTGGCCACGGGTTTGACATCCCTGATCTAGACTGAATTATTGATACAAGAATGGAGCTGTTTTACCATATATTCTTGATGATTTTCCTTTCATATTTCTCATTTTATCAAGAATATGTATCAAGTTATATTTTTACTATTTAAGGAAGACCTGTTAAGATCCTTCCTTTACACCAGGAGTGTCAAACTCACATCATCACATGTCATGTGATGTATTGGGATTCTTTTTCCCCTTCGCTAAAATGGGTGTGGACATGGCCTGCATGTGACGCATCCAGCCTGCAGGTTGGGAGTTTGACAGCCCTGCTTTGCACAATCCACTATACAGGCATTTTCATACTTCTTAACAATTCATTTTGTTAGATATTTTTATTCTCCTAAGATCTGAACAACTACTATTGTTACCAAGAGCTTCACTAAAAGCTCTTGGCAAATTTAGTGCAGCAACTTCCAGAGGGCCACGTTTCCCATAGAGTACATGACTAAGCTCTTTGGGTTGATGTTTCATTGGATTCAACTCTAAGTTTCTATCCTGGCAAAAGCATCCTGGCAAAGGCAAGATAAATTATATATGCAGTAAAACATTTGTAATTACCAACATTCATATAGGAACCAGTTTATAGTTCTAAATGAGCTAAGTAGAGCATAATTCATATACAGTTCTACTTGGTACTTGACTGCTTTGAAACTTGTAAAGTTTTGTACTTGACACAGGACATTTGTCCTAGCACTTAGCATTTGTTTGGTATTTGACACAAAAGCTAGAACTTGTCGATGTTGGCTGCTTTGTGATGGTTATATTATTCCTTATGGGAAAATTGTTTGTACTTTTCATTTTTGGTACTCATTGAGCCTCTCAGAAATAATTAATGACAGGTGCCAAGACACCATTGTAATTTTTTTAGGCAAATATAGTGTTATTCCATGTGATTTAGTCCTCAGAAAGAAAGGAGGTTAAGCCAATTTCATTGATGTCCATTTGAGAAAACTGCAGTTTCTTTAAATTTATTTGAATAGAACAGAACTTTTCAATTCTTTGTATCTCATGGTACACATCTCAGAGATGGAACAGCCAGGCGGCATCTCACAATACTCATCCTATAGGTGGAACTCCTGAGATGTCATAGGTTTCTAATTCATGAGAGGAGAAATGGAAGCAGTCCACCTCTAGTGATTATGCAGCATACCTGTGGATATTTCAGAGCATGCCAGAGTATTGTACTAGAGCTATTGTTGGAATAGCTACTTAGGATATGCTTACTCTGTACATTCTTGACCTTTAAAGTAAAATATTACTGATACTTGTTTTCTTTTTACATTTTAATTCAGATGCTGGGTCCAACATTATTTATTTTATAATTAGTTGACTCAGTCTGCTTATAATTTTTAAACCTACCACAAAAGACAATAAGGAAAAAAAAAGAACAAATAAGCAATACAAAATATACAGACATTTTAGAATTGGCTAAAATTTCTCTTATGGATTTAATAGAGTAGGGGGGTGGGAAAGTTATGGGACTGGATAAAAGATGTGTTCTACTGAGCCAGCACCAATATTCTGAGCCACCAGATCACTGACATTATTATGACTGTTTTGTTATTGATGATATTATGCTTTTGTAATTCTGTTTGTGCTTTCTGGCCTAAAACTTTGAATCTTAATTTTGTAGTTTTATAATGAAGCTTAATGTCTACGTTATAGTTCTTTACTAAATCTAACTTTTTTTTAAAAAAAAATCTCATTCTGGTATGCGGTTTTTATTTTTACAGAAGGCGAGTATATCAAGATGTTCATGCGGGGACGGCCCATCACAATGTTTCTTCCTTCAGAAGTTGACAAATATTATGAAATCAAGACAGAACTGCCCCCTGAGAAATTAAAACTGGAGTGGGTGTATCCTTATTGCACACTTCAAGGAAAACACTTTCTATTTTCAATAGTTTGCTTTCTCTTCTCTTTAAATCTAATTTTCAATTTTGCCTTATTTAAGCTTTTCTTAATTTGATAAAAATTAATAAATTATCTCTTAGGGAGAAAAAAATACTGTGGTCTTCTGGAACTCCTTGGATGTCAGTTTCCTTGCAGCAACCACCCACCAACTCAATTACTCCTACTGAATTTTTAAAAATAGTTTCACACAGACATTTCCCATAGTTACTTTAGAACCCTATATTCTTCATGCTGTTAAGCACTGGATTACCATCACTTATAAAGACAGCAGTTGCCTTCTTGGATCAGGGAGGTGTCTGTCTTCTACAGATTAGGGAACTTTGTAATTTCTTATCTTGAGGTCTATTTTTCCTTGTGTGTAACTTTTGCATGCCATCAGAATGTTAGACCAAAGCCATATACAAACTACATTTTCATTCATTCATGATTGTAGAACACATCTACAATCTCAGAAAAGATGCAGCATGCAGGAAGAAAATACTTAATGTGAAGACCACCCAATGAGTTTGAAAGTTCAGAGTAGCAAAATGGATGGTGTCATAATTTTTACAGAAAGAAAATTACCTTGTGGGTCTCAAATTTTCATCCCATTTTAATGGTGAATCATGTGGAAATAGGGAAACTAGACTACCATTCAGATAAATACTGTACATACTTGTATGAACACAAATATGTTAACGTAGCATTGAAAAACTTTTAATTGCCAAACAAGCAGTATTATAAACTGAATATAATCAGTTTCTTCATATACATTACTCTTTCAGCAAGGTTGTCCACAGGGACATCAGAGAAAGTGGGAAAGAGTGACAAAAGCACTACGACAATGCAGGCTCCACCTCCTTTGCATTGTGATGTAACATACTTTTATTGAAGGGGCAGAACTTATAGAGGAATAGTAATTTCATTATTTTGAAGAAAACATTAGGCTTATGAATACTTCTGCTGTAAAGGGAAGCACAGCTAGTGAAGGAATACAAAAGTTGTCAACAAAATACATAGTACATGAAATCTGGGAAAAACATAAGAGACTCAAAATAACCCCAACATGATTCTTTGTAGCATGAGTTAGGATAGTTGAAAAATTGGGCAGGTTAACACAATTCTACAATATGCTGCAAAAACAGAGTTCTAATAAACTTTACATTGATTATATTCCCTTACATCTTGTAGGGTTGACATCCTTTCAGTTCATGAGTGTCATTTTAGGCTAGACTGATTATTTGTTAGATATCTTGTAGATCAGCCACCTTTGTGGCTTGTTGGCCTGGCTTGGGAGGGAGTGGAATTGAGCGTGCACATGTATGCACGCCAGCCCACAGCTCAGGCAGCCCGGTTGCAAATAGGCCACAGCCCAGTAGTTTTGTCTTATATTTGTTTTAATTCGTTATCACAAAATGTGGCATGACATTAAACATGGTAAATAAAAATGTCAGAATGTACTTACTAGCTTACTAATTATGTTTGGTGTTTCAGGTTTTGACTATTGAATTATACCATTTCCAATATAAATTTAAAATTAACTTTCTTCTACTGAAAACCTGAAGGTCATAATCAGTATTCTAGACATCTTTCCCTTTATGACAAATTTCTGGAATTTTTGCACATTACTTTTAGAAGGCCTTGTAAAAGTAATAAAGTTGAAGACTGCAACATCAGGAAATCTTGCTGACATATATTCTGGTGCTGAAAAATGGATTAAGTTACATAATGAGAAGCTCATTACTTTGGTTTACAGATGGACATGTTTTCATACTTAATAGTCTCCTATTTCTTAAGTCAGAGATATTTTCTCCATCTAAAGACTCGTTTTCTCTTCATAAACTTTGTGTAATCTTTATTAATAATTCAATTCCACGCTTTTGGGGCAATATATAAAAACAGTATGTAGATATAATAAATGTAAATGCCAAACATAAGATCTAAACAGTACAAAACCTTTAAAAAGATGAGTATCAGCATTAATTCTTCTGTCAGCAGGAATGCAAAAGTGATTTCATAAATACTAAAAACTGAAATGAACTGCAACTGTCAGTCAAGCTTGAAAAAACATATCAGTCTTGTGAAATTATAAATTTAAATTAGAAGTTTCAAGTGTCTGTAAGAAAATGCCAGATTCTGATACCAATGCAGATTCCAAACAAGTCTCTTAGGCGCAAAATAGGAGTGGAGTAGAGTGGTATGTTGGATTCTTAAGATTATATAGGCAACATATGAGAGAAGCATATTTTCATGTTACCACAGAACTTTATAACACAAGTTTCCAACATGAATGCTGATTAATTTTGAAAAACCTTGACACTAAAAAAAAGATATGGTTATCGTGGCAGGGACTGTCGAGCTAATGTTTACCTCTTACCTACTGGAGAAATAGTATATTTCATAGCATCTGTGGTAATACTGTTTAATTATGAAGAGCGGACTCAGCGTCATTACTTGGGTCATACGGATTGTGTTAAATGGTTAGTATATGCATCCATTAATCATGCTTCAATTACTGTTAAAGAGATTGATAATTTCTTGTTATTTGCCATGTGCCTGGTTTCCAACATCCAGTATACAAACTTGCCAAGAACAATGATGAAGACTGTCATGTATCATGTGTAAAATCATGTGGTTTCTTCCAGAATTAATAGGCATTCTTTTTGATACTTGATTTTTTTTGAAGGATTTACTAGTCCTGTGTTATTAATCAACTGTTGTTTGTTCCTGGGTAAAAGCTAGTTAAACTGGTATAATCTGCACCCTCTCCGTATTGTCTTAGCATTAATAAGTGATTAAGTTATGAACTTGTATACCTAGTTAAGTTTTAATCTTTTTCCATTATCTGAACAAACCCTAGTTTTAATATGTTCCTTAGAAAATAGTGTAAATAGTATCTATAAAATATAAATATCTTCAGGTACTTGAAATCAAAATATTGGTGTGACAATTTAACTGGACATTTGCTAACATTTCTATCAGTTATACATTTTTTATTTTGAAAGAGAAAAATATGAAGTCTTGATTGTGCCTGTGTGCTGATTGTGCATGACATGAGCAAGGTGATATAGATCCATCATGATGGCACAAAACAAGTCCTGTTTAACATTTTCAATAGTGTAGTCTGGATTCATAAACCGTATGCTGCTATTTCCCTAAAATCTACATAGAGCTGCCAGATACTTTTCCCCCACTTTCAGATAGGTATTTAGCATGAAAGCATGCAGTGTTCCTAACAAGGTTTTTTCTTCTAGTCTTGCAGTTCATCCAGACAAAATCAGGATAGCAACTGGACAGATAGCTGGAGTGGATAAAGATGGAAGAGTAAGTTTTTAATGGCTTTATCTCAATAAATGGTTGATATAATTTGTGCATGTTATCTTAAATTGCATTATGCAATGTGTATTTCCCAAAAAAGTCTCCAGTTGACCACATAAATCTTTAAAAGTTTATTTTAGTGAGACTTCTGTACCTGCTTGTCTTATGCCATTTTTAAAGAATGGAATGAAGAAGGCTCCATTCTCAATAGCTTAATATACACAAAGTTGACTTTCTGATTGCTCAAATCCTTTTTATTTTTAAAGTATGAGAGTGAGCAATGAAATGTGGTTAAGCCTGACTGTGCACAAAGATGGCACTTGTGTGCTCTGTGACTAGCAAAGTGCCTCTCCCAATCTAGCTATTATTGGATATAATCAGGACTAAAAGAGTAGAAATAAAAATAAATGATCCATACGATCAAGAAGCTTATTCATACAGTAAAGTATGTGTGTTTGTGTGTGTGTACATAATTATAGTATGAAAATGAAAAATCAAAGGAGAATAGATACACACAATAGATACAAGCTTAAAGTGGACCGCTCCAAACTTGATTGCAGAAAATATGACTTCAGCAACAGAGTGGTCAATGCCTGGAATGCACTATCCGACTCTGTATTTTCTTCCCCAAACCACCAAACATTTCACTTAAGACTGTCTACCGTTCCTGTCCTAATGTTTCCTTTAATTTTATTCATTTTATGTACTCAATTCATTCTTATACTTATATATATATCCTGATATGTAATTGAATAAGTAAGTAAGTAAGTAAGTAAGTAAGTAAGTAAGTAAGTAAGTAAGTAAGTAAGTAAGTAAGTAAGTAAG
>JANHFP010007685.1:0-11140 GCA_032468135.1 Calamaria suluensis | reverse complement strand
CTGTACACCGCCCCGAGTCCGCAAGGAGAGGGGCGGTATAGAAATTTAATAAATAAATAAATAAATAAATAAATAATAATAAACCAGACCCTGCAACAAGCCCATGTATTTAGACCAATAATAACACCAAGATTAAAGTACCTTCTCATACTTCACAAATATGATATATGCCATGAGATGCCAACAATAATCCTTTGGATTCTGTTTAGGACATTGTGCAAAGGAATGTATCAGGTTTCAAAACAAGGACAAAATGTCAATCATTTCAGCTCCCAGGATCTTTCATTACTATATAGATATCAAAATAGCCATTTAATTTGGGGGGGGGGGAGCCATTGAGCAAAATAGTGCTGGATTCACATACAGTAAAAATATTAGGCTATCCCAGTAGGTTTCAATACACAAAATGAGTTTTTAACACATTATGATTGCTATTTGATAATTACTTGTAATCTATCTCACAGTTCCAACTTATCTTCTGGCTTCCCTCGTCTCTCCACAGATACACTCCTATTTTAAATTTTAGTTTAGCTTCTCCATATATCTGATAAAATGTAAGTTCAGCTCATAAAATGTATGTATTATATGTAATTTATTAGGTTGAAAAGGTGCTAACAGGCTCCTCCTGATTTATTTTCCTATATAGTAAATAAAACTTAATTTCCAATACTTTTACCAAACAGGTTGAGATTAAACCATGAACAATTATGTCTTTAAAAATTATTTCCGAATCAATTGGTTTGAATGAAAGACACTTGTTAAAAACATCCTCATAGCATAATAGGATTAATTAAGTGATGACGTACATATCTACTTCAATGTTTTCAGTTAGAGTGTTGACATAGTGTAAACAGGATAGTTCTAATACTTTTATTAGAAATTTGTTGTAAAAGGCACTACCTTTGGGACACAAGAAATTGAGAGGTATCAATCTTTGGAATATGAAAATGAACCTATCAGAGGATTTCTTTTTTTAAACACTTTCAAATAGATGTACTGTACCAATGTATGTTATAAAATGCCTTTGGAACCTAAGATTCCTTAAGGCTCCACTCCCATCATCCTCATCTATAAAAATATTCTTAAAGATTATTGTTTTATTGATGAAGTTGACAGGTAGGAGTCTAGAGAAGGAAAGTTATAATGATTCCTTCAAATTGTGGCCTTAGACTATTTGGGATTCAGGCAAATGTGTCTTTGGGACTCACAAATGTAATCTGAGAATTTCTGTATTAAAAATAGGCAGTATCAAGTATTATGTATTGGTGTGGCTGGCTACCTGACTAAGGGGAAGAAGGCTAGCAAAATGTTCAAGCTAGGTTTCCATTATCATTTATTATATGATTTCATGTATTTATTATTTTTTTAATTGTTCTACATCCCCATGGCCAATTTCCTTTGCTGTCAGAGTAATAATGTATAGTAATAAAGTTGCTCTGCAAATGCTTACAGTTAAATAAGTAACAAGCAAGATAGCAAATGTTATTCCTGCCTCTGTACTCTGCCTCCTAAATGAAATTCAGAATAGGTAATACTCTCAGCAATAGTAAGAAGAGAAACAAGAGGAAATAATATTTTCTCTTGATAAAAGTATCTAATTGAACTCTGCACATAAATAGAAGATGCTTCATTTAAGGGTTAAAGTTGACTAACTAGTTGCTGGTAACTTTTGTTTTCAGTACAACACCAGATGCACTGGCAACAAAATAATGTACACATGCTGCAATTTTGCCTTATCTTATTTATAGAAGGAACAGTGTTGACATAGTGTAAACAGGATAGTTCTAATACTTTTATTAGAAATTTGTTGTAAAAGGCACTACCTTTGGGACACAAGAAATTGAGAGGTATCAATATAAGTTGAGCAAATTATATATAAACTTTGGAATATAAAAATGAACTTATCAGAGGATGTTGGCAGCTATTAAACTTTACTGCTAGGGTGCTACAAAACAATGAAACATATAAAGTTTTATGTGCTTGAGATTTATAGTTTTTTATAGATTTTGCAGGTTTTTTTAAAAAAAGAAAACACATTGTTTAAAGTTTTAAAACTCTTCTGGTTAATGTGATTGCAATTCTGTACTTCAAATTCCTTTCAGGAAAAAAATATTTCATCCTTTTCACCTGTTTTCAGATCTCCAGTATCATTCTTAAATAATTATTTCCCAACTTCTGCCTCCACCACAATCTCTGACCAGTATTTCTTTCTGGCAGTATTATTTCCTCAAACCCAAGATAACATAATGCAAGACACTAGACTTGTAAATAAAGGAAAATTCTTTCAGATGTTCCCATAATTCATTATGCATTGAAGACATATCTGTTCAAAAATAGTCAAATATGACCAAAAATTCACTGATTTTTTTCTCCTCTGACAAGTAATTGACTATATAAAATTCAATAACTGCTTCCTTTAGATCATTTGTAATAAAATTTCCATACGTTAAAAGAAATTTGAGTCAATATTTCTGATATTATGCTACACACAATAGAAACAGATGATTTGAAAGATAACATTGAAAATTGCTGATTAATATTATTATTGATAAAACTAATGTTCTAAATGCAGCAGCAAGATTTATATTTATTTTGTTAGTGTCGAAGTTCTAGTTTAGCATTTTCATTATCCACAACATGATATCCTGATTATTATGTTTCTTACAAAAAGACAATAATTTCTTTTTTTATTAAAGTAAGGATTGGAAGCAAAATGCAGTTCTGAGAATATATGAAAAATAATTGCACAAAAGAAAAAGTATTTCTGAAAAAAAAAGACTTTTATTATAAAGATGTTGTTCAGGATCATTACAGTCTACTTATGTTATAGGAATTAGAGCATAGTAAGGATATATCAGAAGTTTCCTTCAATGGTAGTCATCCCTTAAGATTTGAATTTGAGCTCAGGTTACTGTTATTGTTTTAGGTCAGGAATGAAAAATCTGTGCTCCTGCAAATGTTACAGCATTTTTTTTCTTTATTGGCTGGTGTGCAGTGGGACTTATAATTGAGCAACAAACTATTGTATAGCCACCATTCCTAAAGCCTTTTGTAAGTGATTACAGAAAAGCAATGCTTTAGAAGCAATCATATAAGTGTTTGTGTAGGGTAGGTGTGTGTGTGCTTGCGTGCGTGCGTGTGTGAAGTCTATATTAGATTTGTTCATATGCCAGCCCCATGAAATGTAACCTAAACATCAAATATACCAACTTGATACTGAAAATTATATTCTGGAAAAATATTGTTTTTAATCAGTTAAAGAAATGCTTTTATTTTCTCCTAGCTAGCTTTAACTTTCATAAATTATGAAGCGCACAAGCTATTCACTCATTTCATGTTTTACAATTGTTTCTACATTCCTATGGTACTGGAGGCAAAAACAAACCAATCTTTTTATCAGTGTGATGAAAAAGCAAACAGCTGGAGTATGTAATATTTTATATTTAAACATTGAAATCACACCATCGTCATAACTTTTTCTGCCAAACCCACCGACTTGGTAATAAGCATCCTTTTGTGAAAAGGATTGAATATATTTAAATATATTTTATATTTTAATACAAGAGGTATATTTGCTTGACATCATGGAAGCTGAGGAAGACCGTATCCTACAGCAATCATTGAGTTCCACCACATGCTTGACAATATGTTGCTTCTCTTATCATCTGTTGGTCTCTAAGAAGTCATTTTGGGTGGATGGTGGTGCAGAGTCATGAAAACCAGAATATTGTCCCCCAGTTCCATTTCCAATTTAAAACAAAATTTATATGCAGCAACGCAACTGCTTTTCTTAATAGGAACTTTAATAGCAACATACTTAGACCTTTGTTTTAAATCTCCTCATTTCTTCTCTCCTCCTACTTCAAAGTTAATAAAAGTGACTGAAAAATATAAAGCTAATGGTCAGCAGCCACAGCCAAGTTCAGCACATATTTGAAGCAAAAGAAATACTCAGCCTTAAGGTATATACCACAGTGATCTAAATATTATACTTTGTGCTTTTATATGATTAATGCTGTGAACTTCTATCTGCATAGCTGTCCTTGCCAGCAAATTTTTAAACTTAAAAATGTAGTTTTAATTTCTATACATATATAGAAATGAAAAACTCTAGCCTCTGTGGGTATAAGTCATGCTTTGTGCTCCAATTTTACTGCATTTGCAGCGCCTAAAATGGTTGGTTAACTTGCTGTCCCACTGCTAAAATTGCAAGGTGTGCAGCTCTTCTGGTGCAAGAAGGAGAGAAGGAGAATTACTTGTGATCCAGAATATACTGTGCTCACTTTTACCAAAGAATTAATTTTACAGACTATAGAGAGAATTATATGACCACCATTGTTAGTAGTTAGTCCAAAGTATGC
Organism: Calamaria suluensis; assembly: GCA_032468135.1. Classification (NCBI taxonomy): domain Eukaryota; kingdom Metazoa; phylum Chordata; class Lepidosauria; order Squamata; family Calamariidae; genus Calamaria; species Calamaria suluensis. Next base: position 6,779 of record JANHFP010007685.1, on the reverse strand, counting down.
TTAGTATGGAGTAAACTTCCTTGAATTCGGTGGGATGCTTTCCTGAATACATGGACAGTCTTGCTGTGTAAACCATCTTTTCTAAGAACAAGTATCACATAAAATATGGGACGTGGTGACTCAGCAGGTAATACAGCTGAGCTGGTCGATCGGAAGGTCGGCAGTTTAGTGGTTCGAATCCCTAGTGCCACGTAATGGGGTGAGCTCCTGTTACTTGTCCCAGCTTCTGCCAACCTACGTTTCAAAAGCACGTAAAAAATGCAAGTAGAAAAAATAGGGACCACCTTTGGTGGGAAGGTAACAGTGTTCCGTGCACTTTAGCATTTAGTCATGCCGGCCACATGACCACGGACACGTTTTCAGACAGTGCTGGATCTTCGGCTTTGAAATGGAGATGAGCACTGCCCCCTAACCCTAACCCTAACCCTAACCCTAACAACTAACACATATGTGCGAAAGAAACCTTTACCTTTTTAGCACATAAAATAGATTAGAAATGTAATGTGGGAAGTACTATTGAATCATTTTAGTAGAAGCAAAGCACTTCAAATGGTGCCTGCAGGTTCATATTAGATTTTTAACACATGGGTTCTGTTTGTCATAACAATTTGTTCCCATAGTAGAACAGACTGAAAGGTAACAATGATGAGTTGGTGCAATATATTACATTAAATAAACTTGTCTGGTTAGCACTGCATGAAAAGCTTTGTTTACATTACTGTAAGATGTTTTCTGCTGCATTATAATTCTGCTGTGCAAATAAATTTAGAGAGGTTTTGACAGTTCATTTACTTTTCATATGCACACAAAAAATGAAGGGCTTTATTTATTGTATTGTATTTTGGCTTATTAGTAGAAAATATTTTTGTTTTATTAAAAAAAAATTGCTGCACGGCATCATCAAACCTATAATCAGAAAAAGTGAGCAGATGAAAGATTGCCTTATCTGCTTGTTGCCATATTGAAAAGAAGAACAAATAACAAATACTATATTTAGTTAGTATTTCAAAGACATAGCAAAGAGTGTTGAATCATTGGGATATGGGGAGGAGGGAGGCGGGGAAGAGAGAATTTATTAATAGGAACTGTGTTTTTTGCTCTTCTTTTTTAACCACTGTATGGTTTTCCGCTTTAGGATTTGTACATATAGTCTTATATGAATGAATCTGGAATTACACAAATGATCAGCCTTCCCTGTGATATATTAAGAGAGGTTGTGACAGTCCATTTTCTTTACGTACATACAAAAAAAAGATGAAATTTACAAAATAATAATCTTTAAACTTGTCTTTTTTAAGGGAGATCTTTCAGTTGCTTTTATTGCAAGTCGGTATATTTCTGCAAAACTAAGCCTCATTAAACTCCCAGATAAACATGCATGTGCTGTAGCCTTTGTCACTTCAGTTGCAATTGTAGTAAGCTTAGTTGTTTCCTTTAAGTGTGCTCTGTTGAATTCTAAAAAATGTTACTTTTCAATAGATATTACTTTATAGGGCTCCTATAAAGTAATATTTTATTATTTTATTTTATTTTATTATTTATTGGTGCTTAAAATTACTACAACTAGACTTTGTTCAAAATGTGATGTAATTTTTAAAAAGTTTTAAAATTATTGGATGAGAAGGCTGATTTTCATAGCAAGGAGCATATACTTTTAGAATAGAATAGAATTCTTTATTGACCAAGTGTGATTGGACATGCAAGGAATTTGTCTTTCGTGCATATGTTCTCAGTGTGCATAAAAAGACAAGATACATTCATCAAGAATCACAAGGCACACACCCAACACACATACAGTAAAATAAGCAATCAAATTGTACTAGGAAACAATCAATAGCAATATAAATTGCAAGGATACAAGCAACAAAGTTACGGTCATGCAGTCACAAATGGGAGGAGATGGACGACAGGAACAATGAGGGAAATATTTGTTTAGCAGAGTGATGGCATTCGGGAAAAAGCTGTTCTTGTGTCTAGTTGTTCCGGTGTGCAGGGCTCTATAGCGTCGTTTTGAGGTAGGAGTTGAAACAGTTTATGTCCAGGATATTTTCACAGCCTTATTTTTGACTCGTGCAGTATACAGGTAGGAAGGCAGGCTGCTACTAATCATTTTTTTCTGCAGTTCTAATTATCTTCTGAAGTCTGTGTCTGTCTTGTTGGGTTGCAGAACCAAACTAGACCGTTATAGAGGTGGAGATGATAGATTCAATAATTCCTCTGTAGAACTGTATAAGCAAGTCCTTGGACAATTTGAGCTTCCTGAGTTGGCACAGAAAGAACATTCTTTGTTGTGCTTTTCTGATGATGTTTTTTGATGTTAGGTGTCTATTTTTGGTCTTGAGGTATGATAGAACCTAGAAATTTGAAGGTCTCCACTGTTGATATTGTGTTGTCTAGTATTATAAGAGGTGGAAGTGTGGTAGGGTTTCTCCTAAAGTTTACCACCATTTCTATGGTTTTGAGTGTGTTCAGTTCCAGATTGTTCCAGTCACACCCTGGGGCTTGTTGTTCAATCTCCCCCTTGTAAAAGGATTCATTATTGTCTCGAATGAGACCAATCAATGTTGTATCATCTGCAAACTTTTATTTTTGACGGTATACATTTTCACACTTACATACGTTCAGCATTCCTGGGATTTATCATCTATATATAGTGATTTGATAATTTTATTGATCTACAGAATGTAATGCCTTTTTTCTTCAGTTCCAGATGCCTTAGCAAGTCAGTTATAATACTTGAAAAAAAGTATATGTTAATTTGTCCCAAGATTTTTCTTATCCTTTCCTGTAATCCAATCACTTTGTTATATAATAGTTCAGATAAAACCAGATTTGGTGGGACATTGATCAAGCTTATAAAATTAATTCAAATCATTCCAGAACACACAATGTCCCAAGGGAAATACATGTTAAGTTATCAAGAGGTCCACAAAAGATGAGGTCCTAGGGGCACAGAGGGGACAACCTTTAAGATATGGAAACAGGGAAATTGCAATACTTAAATATATTCCAAAAAAGATAAGGGATGCTAGGCACAAATACCAAGTTCTATCTACAAATTTACCAGAGGGTATGCTAATATTCTGGAAGGATAAAAGAATCAAAATAAATACAATAAATGGAAGCTTTCATAAAAGAATATAAAATTATTCGAGAAGAAGATGGAGGGACAAAAGGAGGAGGTGACGATAGAAAGATGAGAAACAGGGGGATTATAGAGGTCAGCAACTCATCCTCAGGTGGGGAAGAGCTGCAACACATGGGACGCTGAGATTACAAGAAAATAAAAAATAAATAACAAAAATATATGTATGCTAAATGGATGAAGGTGTAAATATAAGAAGTAGAATCTGAGTTTTCAAAATATGTCTATGTTTAAACAGACTGGAGCAGAGATTGTCGGATAGAAACCCAGCAAAACATCTAATAAGAGTACTTTGATTATATAATAAGAATGTATTGACTTATATTATAACCAATAGAATTGATCTAACAAAGAAATGAGATAGGTAAATAGATTAAGATATATTGTCTTGGACCATATTTTGCCCTTAAATATTTACAACCCCGAATGATGGACTACTATATGAAAATGGTTTTATGTTTCCCCTTCCTTATCCCTTTTATACAAAAATATCAATAAAAATGTTTAAAGTAAAAAAGATAATTCTTATTGATGATCAGCATTTACTCCAGGTTGTAACTGGTTGAGATGAAACTCTTTTTATCTGTATCAAAATTCCCATCAGCCTTAGCAGAACATGGTTTCTACAATAGTAAGGTTCCATCACTGGTGGTATTCAACAGGTTCTGACCAGTTCTGGAGAATGTATAGCAGAAATTTTGAGTAATTCAGAGAACCACCTTTGACTAGCCCCGTCCCCAGCCTTCCGAGTCCCAGATGATTAGGAGGAAATGGGAATTTTGCAGTAACCTTCCCCTGGAGTGGGGAGGAAATGGAGGTTTTATGGTATCCTTTCCCTGGAGTGGGGTGGGAATGGAGATTTTACAGTATCCTTCCCCTGCCATGCCCACCAAGCCATGCCCACAGAACCGGTAGTATAAAAATATTGAATCCGACCACTGGATAAATACGTAAAAACATAATTTCTTGAGCAGATGTTGGATAAGCATTTGTCTGAAGTAGTGTAGGTTTTCCTGCCTGGGCAGGGGTTTGGGCTAGAAGACCTCCAAGGTTCTTTCCAACTCTGTTATGGTTATTGTGGTTATTGTTGAGCATCTTCGGCAATGTTTACACGTTTCTCTCGCTTTTCTCCAGAGTCCCAAACGGATGTCAGATGCTGGGGTACAAACAGATCCTGTGTCTATCGTGCCTATTGTGAAACCCAAATAATTAACAACTGGGAGTCTCTGAAGAATCACTGGATCGCCATTACTTTTCCTCCTTTCAGGACAAAAAGAAAAAAAGAAACAATTGGTATTGTTTATCTCCTCCCCATCTCTCCTTCCCTTCTTTTCGCGGCTGTAACAAGCAAAGTCCTAGGGGCTGATATACGAATCCAAGGTCATTCCAAGTTAAGATGTTTTGTGGGTTGTCTGTTTACACTACCATCCACCCACTGCTTCTCCCACTGCTTTGCCCACCCTTACTGCACTTCAGTCTGTTGAATCATCACATACATCTTTTTTTCCTGCTGCCAAGGTCACGATACCTTCCATGGGATGACCACAATGTAGATTTATCTACTCCAGTGTTCTTATTGGTCATGCATTCAAAAAGGCAGCATCTGATTGGTTTAGCTGCCTGGCATTCCTTTTTCTAACCCAGGGGTCGGCAACCTTAAGCACACAAAGAGCCACAAAGGTCCTAACCGGAAGCCTCCCCCCTCCCGCTCAATTCTGAAGCCGACCGGAAGTCTGATACCCCCACCATAGATTCTCCTCCTAGCATGGCATCCTTTTTCCTTCTACCTGTCCTAACTGAAAGCCTTATCAATTGTAGAGCCAACTGGCGACAGGGATCCACAGCAGAGGGATGAAAAATCCACATGAGGCTCCAGAGCCTCAGGTTGCCGGCCCCTGTTCCAACCCATAATGATACAATGGAGTGGTAGGGGTGCAGCCTGGTCTAAGATCCAAATTAAACACGATCAAACCTTCTTCCTGCCCTGAATTCATCCACTGGGCTAATATGCTTTGGGAGACTACCTATTGTGAAACATAGTCTCTTAAAGGTTAAAAAAATAACAAAAGCTTACAAGGGCACTAAGTTTTAAAGGGAGTTCGGCATCCAGGACATCTGGTAGATTCATCAAAACCCAAAAGCAGATAGACATTACCAGTATGGGGAAATGGGTTAAGATTTGTTTCGTTCTTTTCTGAATCCAAAAAACAAAACCAAATTAAAGACTGGAGGAAGCCCTTCCTACAAATGCATATGTGTTACACATTTCTAATATATATGCGTTTCTGTACTGGGCTCCATTTAGACACTGATATTTCCTATACGTTATTATGTGCAATTATCTATGCATCTTTATAGCTGCAAATCATGTGCAAAGTGTGGATTGTGATGGAGAAAAAACAACTCTGAATTCACAAAAAGTGACCTGCAAACTGCATGTTTGTATTTTTAAAATTGAAGAAAATATATTTCTCCCCCATTCCTACCCAAACTCCATGAAATGTAATCTCCATCCCAATTTTCTTCAAATGTCCCTTGTTTTAAGAGAGTTTTAAGTCTTAGGACATCTAATTGTAGCTTCTGTGGTCCATTTAGCACTTCAGAGCCCTGTTAGGTTAGAACAGGAGATGATTCAACTATATGCAAGTAACAGATTTTATTAAAACATGGAAGCTTTCATGAGTGCGACTGCAGCTCGTGAAAGCTTATATCTTTCCATAAAACTGGTTATCCAGAAAAGATGCTATCAGAAACCTCCAGATTGTTTATTACCATAGACTAGCCCAACTCTCGTTCTACAATTAGAGCCATATATAAGCCCTAGTAAATAAAAAATAAAATAAAAAAATAAATGTAGTGTCATGATCTCAGATTATCAAAAAATTCTTTGCAATTACTTGGGCTGCAGCTAAATCAATCATTTCAGTACCAGTTTGGAGTATGAATGAATGAATTCTCATAGTGTCCTCTTGCTCAAATTAGAATATCGACATTGGATGATCTGCCCAGTTATGCAGGGATCACCATTTGCATTAATATGTTTGCCATTTGCTTATTTTCCAGTCATTCACCTAATGTTACTGTATGTCAGCATACATGTTTTAAGCCCAAGAAAAATGGAATAACGGTAGAAAGAAGCTTAGTTTGGCTCCTTAATTCACTAAAGGAGAGAGGGGAAAACTCAATCGGGCATTTCAAAACTCTCTTGCCCTATGTCCAGTAAATAAAGTTTCAATAAAACTTGTGGAGTTGACTCCCTGTTCCAACCTGCCTTCAAAGAACTGACAGTAAACCAACTTCAAACAAACCACGTTAAGAGGGAATCAACTGAGTAACATGCACCAGCATTAAAAACCCAAAGATACTTAAAGAGAACTTTCCAAAGTGAGACGTTCATTGGCAAGCTAAGGATAGCTCTCGTGGATGAGTTAATACAGAAAGAAGAACGTTGTTTACGCTGGACTGACAGCAGCATGGATCACACCACAGAGTGAAGGCACCTGTGATGGTTTGGAAGGATATTTCAAGCCACACTTCCAGTTATAAAGTTATAAAGCTGCAGTTATAAAGATTATATAATGTAAGACTCAGTGGCAGAGGTTCCCAAACTTGGCCGCTTTAAGACTTGTGGACT
>JANHFP010007683.1:11799-27002 GCA_032468135.1 Calamaria suluensis | reverse complement strand
AAGCACGTATTTGTCCACCTGCAGAAACAAGGGCTTCCTCCTGTCCTGTGGGCTGCTCCGAACCTTATGGGGGAAGCTTTGTTTCTCTCTTGCCTTCTTTCAGTGAGAAGGAGCTTGTCAAAGTGGGTGCAGCTGCAGGGTAGGCAACCCTGAAATTACACTGGTGTTTCTAGGTGGGTACTGAAAAAATTACACTTGTGTTCCTGAACAGTTTGTGTGCTGTGTGTCTCTGCAATGTTGTGGACTCATCTGCCGCTTTCCCCTACTGTGGGTGTGCGTGTGCTGGTAGCTGGTACAGGCAGAGTGCAGCCTTAGGTTTTGGTGCTGGGAAAGGATTGAGCTGCTGGCTTCATTCACTCTGAGAGTGAATGCCTAAGACGAAGCGGTTGGCCCGCTAGTGGGTTATGGCTGAAGTGACATCCTTGCAGTGGGAAGACCAGCTTTCAGAGACAGCGTTTGGTAAAGGAAGGCTGAGTTATTGTAATTTCCCTGGGAGAATAAGCAGTGTCCCTTTAAGTTGACATCAGATGCAGCTGCCAGACTTGTCAGCATAATGGAAGCCCTGGTAATTGCTATGGTAGTTCCTTTTATAGATCAGACCTCTTGGAATAAATTTAATTACTCGTAGCTGAATCCAGTAAAAAACTCTTATTTTCCCAGAGCCTCTGAGGAGCCCAGCAGAGGCTGCCTGTTCATACAGAGAAGGTTCCTTTGTGCTACACTGTCCCGTTAGTTTTCTTTATTTTTATCCAGCCTTTATTATTTTCTTATAAAGAACTCAAGGTGTCAAGAATACCTAATGCTCCTCCTCCACAACAACAACCCTGTGAGGTTGGGTGGGCAGAGAGGGACTGGCACAAAGTCATCCAAGCCGGATTTCATGCCTAAGGCAGGACTAGAACCTGCCAACACTTGTGAGAGCAACCTTTGAAGGGCTGTGGATTGATTCTCCCAGGACAAGTCTACTGGCTGGAATCTTTACAGAGGCAGATCCAAGCTCGGAATAAGGAGGAATTTCCTGGTTGTGGGAACATTTAAGTCCCCGAGTTGCAAGGCTCCGCATTAGTGAAGGTTGTCGGATGATTATTTGTCTGGGATGGAATGAACCAGGCAATGGTTTGGGCTCCCTTCCTGCCCTCAGACTGGGTGCTGCGCCCCTTTAGCCAGGTGACATCTTGGAACAGCAGCAACGTCTGTGCTGGAGATTCTGCTCTTACCAGCCTCACCCCTTTCTGTCAGCTTTGCCCCCTGTGCTGTGTGTGGAATTAAGCTTCTTGGGATGGTTGCAAGCAGCAATTTGTTCGTTTCTCTCTTGTAAAATTTCTACATCCATTTATTTGTTTAGCTTGTCTTGACACTTCAGCAGGAGACGCTACAGTTAAACAGCTTGGTAGTCTGCCAGTCATCTCTGTTCAAGTGCCTTCTAGCTGTCATAGGGGAGTTGCAAGTAGAGGGGGGGTGTCAACTGGAACTCTCCATTGAGTGGTAGGGGCTTTTGACCCAAGAAGTGCCCGGAGGGGAAGAGGACCATGTGGGCTCACTGCTGGCAGGTAGGCTCCCTCTGATGTCCCCGGCATCAAAGCATCCAGCCTGGATGAGAAGCACAGGTGGTGCATAGGATGGGGGTGGGGCTGCTGCAGGACAGCAGTGGTGCCCTAAGGCACAAGGCCTCCATCATGCTGGCACAATGGCAAAAGTCTCTTCCCAGGTGCCAGTACTGCCACTTCAGTCACCCCAGCTGATCTTTCCTCATCTTGTCACAGGCCTACTTCCGGCAGGGGGTCGCCCTCCAGTACCTTGGGCGCCATGCCGATGCTTTGGCAGCATTTGCCTCCGGCTTGGCTCAGGATCCCAAGAGCCTGCAGCTGCTGGTGGGCATGGTGGAAGCTGCCATGAAGTCTCCCATGCGAGGTAAGGGGAGGCTCCTCTTTGGCCGGGGTGGGGGAGGGGGAAAGAGCTGGAAGGCCCACAAAACACCCTCTTGTGCCATGACTGCTCCCCTGACTTTGGAACATGGGCTATGCCGTTGGGGGATTTGGGGAACTGGACCATAATTTCCCGTCCCAGTGGTGTGAACTGGCCTCTACTTTTTCCTTAGAGTCCCTCGAGCCAACGTACCAGCAGCTGCAGAGGATGAAGCTGGACAAGAGCCCCTTTGTGGTGGTTTCCGTGATTGGGCAGGAGCTGCTGACAGCTGGCCATCATGGTGCCTCCATTGTGGTTCTGGAAGCAGCCTTGAAAATTGGGACCTGCAGCTTGAAACTGAGGGGCTCTGTTTTCTCTGCCCTGAGCAGTGCTTACTGGTCTCTGGGCAGTGCCGAGAAGAGCTCAGGCTACATGCAGCAGGACCTGGACGTGGCCAAGACCCTAGGTAGCCGCATGGTGCTATGTGAGTGGGAGGGCAGGGCCACTGGGACCGGATGGCTGCTGGTGGGTTTGCGCGGGTTCCCTTGACCTCCCCAGGAAGTTCAGGTGTCTCTTTGTGCGCTGGCACAATGGCTGCTTTCTGGGCGTCAGGATTTAATGTCCGGGGGTCATCGGAAGCCTTGCAGCAGGCAGTGTGGGCCTGCCAGGACAAGCGAAAGGGCTTGGGTATGAAAGGAAAGGCAGTCGGGGACGTAGGTGGCACCCCTTCTTGTTGCCCCAGGCTGAACCAGGGGACGGGGTTTACCCGGCAGCCTCCTTTAGGTGCCTTCCAGCTCACCCTCGGCTTTGTTTGCTTCTCCTCCAGGTGACCAGATGGGCGAATGCCGCGCTCATGGCAATCTGGGCTCTGCTTTCTTCTCCAAGGGAAATTACCGGGAGGCCTTGACTAACCACAGACATCAGCTGGTGCTTGCCATGAAGCTCAAGGACAGGGAGGTAGGAGAGGAAGGCAGGAGCACGGAGGGAGTGCTGAGGGATCTCCTTGCGGTGAAAAAGGCTGAGGCAGCACCGCAGAGCTTTGGAAATCCAGAGGTGGCCTTGGAATGCCAAATCCACATCAGGCTTGGCGAAGGCAGCCTGGCAGAAGTGTTCAGGTAGCCTTGGCGCTCGCTGGCCACCAATCCCGCAGCAGTGCCAGCCCTGATATGGGTGCTGGGAAGGTAACGAGGGGCGCTGGGTGAGAAGCTACCCTGTGCAGAGATGTCTCTTGTGCGGAGGTGCTGAGCAGCGTGAGTCTCCTTGGCAAGGATGAAGGGTCAGTGGTGGGCACCTTTGGCTCATTGGTGGAACAGGGTTCTGCCCAACCATCATCATCATCATCATCTTTCCATTTATGATTTCTCTGGGCTTACAATTAAGAGCTGTTGTCAAGACACGGCCTCTGTTCTGCCAAACTGTGACCCTTTGGGGGAACTGGAGGGTGATACAAGGTGCCCCATTCTAGCGGCTCCCCAATTGCCCAGTTCTTGCAAACGAGGAAGGGGAAAGCCCAGTGTGTTCCTTGGGAGGGGGCTGATCCATCCAGGGACACGACCTGCCTTCCGCGTGGCTCTGCCACGGGGTTGTCCAGGAGGCTCGCCCGATTACCTCTGGGGTGGTCCCTGCATGGGCTACTAGGCGAGACCAAATCTGAAGCTAACCCAGAAACAGACGCTGGCAGTGGGGAGGGCCTGTCAGGGCTCAAGCAAATGTGGCGCAGCTCTTCCACCAATCCTTCCGCATGCCTCAGGTAACCGTGTTTCCTTTTTTGTGCTTCAGACAGTAATCTCATAATATGGGGGGCTGTGGGCATTCGGTCCCCACAGGCCCGCTGGGAGTCTGCCTGGCTTCAGGCAATTCCTCTGGCAGAGGCCGGCTTGGCTCAGGGATGAGGGTAGAGGGACTGGAGACCAGCGCTGCAGCCACCATATTCCTGTGGTGACATCTGGCCTTGGAGGGCTGGCTACATTGTGGGCACGATGCAGTGGGGCCAACCTCGCCCTTTGAAGGAGAGCCATGGCTACATGCCTTCTCAGTGACAAAGGAGGGCAAGGAGGAGGGCGAGGGGCAGTGGGCCAAGCGGGCAGACTAGGTGAGGAATAGTTTCCACTGAAGGGTCTGGTGCATAAAGTGGCACAATGGGCAGAGCACACTCACAACCACAGTGAGCCTGAACCAGGAGTGGCATTTCTGACAGACACACAAGTAACTCAGAGCTATTGGGGGGGGGGGGGAGGAGAAACCCTATGTGGGACAACCGCAGGCGGTGGGAGAGCCGCGTCTGCCTGGGCTGGGGGAGGAAGCGCCCTCTTGGCTGCTCTGCCTCCTCTCTGCCTCCTTTCTTGCCGTAGGGGGCCAGGGGGCTGGGCCAGGGGGCTGGCAGTCCTGCCTGTGTCCTTGTGGGTGACTCCTGGGGGCTCTGTGGCTGGGCTCCCAAGGTCCGGAATGGTCCTCCCTTCATCTCCTCGAGCAGCTGGCCCTCGGGGGCTGGTGTCCCGGTTATCGGGGTGCGCCTTGCGGGCTGTCACCACCCTCTGTAGCTCCCTGAGGCCCCTCCTGGTTCTTCCCTGCAGGCCGCCTCCTCCGCCCTCAGCAGCCTCGGCCATGTCTACACTGCCATCGGGGACTACCCCAACGCCTTGGCCAGCCACAAGCAGTGTGTCCTCCTCGCCAAGCAAGGCAAAGAGGAGCTCTCAGAAGCACGGGAACTGGGCAACATGGGGGCCGTCTACATCGCCATGGGTGACTTTGAGAACGCTGTGCAGTGCCACGAGCAGCACCTGGGCATCGCCAAGGCCCTCAGCAACAAGCGGGAGGAGGCCCGGGCCTACAGCAACCTGGGCAGCGCCTACCACTATCACCGCAACTTTGACAAGGCCATGTCTTACCACAACCACGTGCTGGAGCTGGCCCAGGAGCTGGAGGAGAAGCCTATTGAGATGCGAGCGTATGCCGGGCTCGGTCACGCCGCACGCTGCATGCAGGATCTGGAGCGGGCCAAGCAGTATCACGAGGAGCAGCTGCACATTGCCGAGAGCCTGCAGGATCGAGCTGCAGAGGGCCGTGCCTCTTCCAACCTAGGTGAGAGGATCCTTTCAGAGCGAGCTTTCCTATGCTGCCCCCCCTCCCTCTCCGGTGTGTTCAGCCAGGACCTCTCCTCAGACAGGCAGCTGGCCGAGCCTCTCTCTTGGCAGCCTGGCACAGGACCCTCTGGGCGATGAGTGGCCTTCAGGCAGAGCTGCGCAGCAGACTCTTGTGGCTCAGCCCCCTTGGCTTTCACCCGAGTTAGGTTTGTGGCTCCCTGCCCCCGCCCTTGCAATCCCCCAGGCTTAACCTTCTCAGTTGGAGAAGAAATTCCCTCGGCTAGGGAATTCCAAACTTCATGCCACGGCTGTTGATGGCACCACTCCTCCCCTTTGCTGAAACAACAGTAGAGAGGGTGCCAGCTCACAAATCAGCAGACAGCTCAGGCAAGGGCTCAGGGCTAGGGACCTGTGGGGACCTGTGCAGGTAGGCCCACAATGCACCATGGCAACTTCAGGGGGCACCCCAGGACTCAACTTGAGGGAGACTCAGGGCTGAAGTTACAGCATGCAAGATGGCAGCAGGAATGTCTTGAGAAAGCTGAGGCTGAAAGCACAGAACAAGCCAGATGGGTGCAATTCTGGAGATGCTCAGGTTCCTCTGCTAGCTTTCGTTCCCGGTGTCAGTTCTGGCCCTGTGCTTGTGCCAGGAACGAAAGCCAGCAGAGGAAAGGCCCTGCAGCCTCCTTCCAGAAGCATTGCCTCTTCAGCTGCCTCTATGCGACAGAGGCATCTGGGAGCAGTCCTTTTGCACGTGCTCTGTGGTGACGGGTACACCTCTCAAAGAGCAGTGCTGCTGTTCTGATGCTGGGATGTGTGTGTGTGTGTGTGCAGGTCTGTGCTCTGTAGGACCAGAAGCCGGGCAAGGCTAGGTGGGCCAAGGAGGAGGACTCCCCCCCCCTTTTCCTTCAAGCCCAGGAGGCCACACTCTGTCTGGCTGTTACAGCAGCTTTGCCTGGTTCCCTGTGCACACAGATGTGATCCCAAGTTCCTGTCTGTTCTTGGGGCCCAAGATGCCGGTTCTGGTGGACCAGTTGTTCGCTTGCCTCCCGCTCTGCATCCAGAGGCTGCCTGTACTATCTGCAGAAAGGGGCAGGGGGCGCTGGCTGAACCTCTCTTAGCCGCTAAGAGGCACGCAGGGCAGCCAGCTGCCAAGTCCTTATACTGGGGATCTTGCGGGTTGGGTGCAGCTGGGCTGGGCTGTCTTTTCCTCCTGTGCTGGCAGAGTCCCACTTTTTCAGCTGCCTCCTGTGGGCTCGTGTGGGCTCCGGCACAGCGGCAGCTCTTTGCTATTCCTTGCAGGGATCATCCACCAGATAAAGGGAGACTACGAGGCGGCCCTGACGCTGCATAAGGGGCACCTCTCCATAGCACAGGAGCTGAATGACTACGCAGCCCAGGGGAGGGCCTACGGCAACATGGGCAATGCCTACAATGCTCTGGGCCTGTTTGACTGTGCGGTCAAGTACCACCGTCAAGAGCTGCAGATCTCCATGGAGGTGAATGATCGGGCCTCCCAGGCCTCAACTCACGGCAACCTCGCTGTAGCCTATCAAGCCCTGGGAGCCCATGACCGGGCGCTCCAGCACTACCAGAACCACCTCAACATCGCCCGGGAGCTGCGGGATGTCCAGAGTGAGGCCCGGGCTCTGGGCAACCTGGGGAACTTCCACTGCTCCCGGGGAGAGTTCGCCCAGGCAGCCCCCTACTACGAACAATACCTGCAGCTCTGCCCGGAACTGCAGGACATGGAGAGCGAGGGGAAGATCTGCCACAACCTAGGCTACGCCCACTACTGCCTGGGCAACCATGAGGAAGCCGTGAAGTATTACGAGCAAGACCTGGCCCTGGCCAAGGACCTGCATGACAAGCTCAGCCAGGCCAAGGCCTACTGCAACCTGGGCCTGGCCTTCAAGGCCCTGGGCCACTTCTCTGAAGCGGAGGAGTGCCAGAAGTACCTGCTGTCCCTGGCCCAGTCCCTCAGCAACCCTCAGGCCAAGTTCCGAGCCCTGGGCAACCTGGGGGACATCGCCATCTGCAGGAGAGACGTGGGCAGCGCCGTCAGGCTCTACGAGCAGCAGCTGAGCCTCGCCCATCAAGCTGCAGACAGGAAGCTGGAGGCAAGCGCCTACGCAGCTCTCGGCTCAGCCTACCGCCTGCTGCAAAAGTACGACAAGGCGCTGGGATACCATACACAGGAGCTGGAGGTGCACCAAGAGCTGGGTGAGGTGCTGGGAGAATGCCAGGCACACGGGCACCTGGCGGCGGTCTACATGGCCTTGGGCAAGTACACCATGGCCTTCAAGGGTTACCAGGAGCAGCTGGAGGTGGGCCAGAAGCTGAAGGATCCTGGCATCGAAGCCCAGGTCTACGGCAACATGGGAATCACCAAAATGAACATGAGCGCCACGGAGGAGGCCATCGGCTTCTTCGAGCAGCAGCTGGCCACCCTGCAGCAGCTGAGCGGGAGCCAGGCCGTGCTGGACAGAGGGCGGGCCTTCGGCAGTTTGGGAGACTGCTACGAAGCGCTGGGCGACTACGAGGAAGCCATCAAGTATTACGACCAGTACCTGTCCGTGGCCCAGAGCCTCAGCCGCGTGCAGGACCAGGCGAAGGCCTATCGGGGCCTAGGCAGCGGGCACAGGTGAGGGGAGGGGTTCTCACGAACATGCTCAGAGGAGAGGAAGTGGGGAATTTGCTTTGGGAGAGAGGTGGGGTTGGCGGGGTGGCTGATCCCCATTGCTAGATTTGGCTGCCTGGGCACGCAGCATGAGCAGCTGCGGCTACGACGGGCGGCTGTCTCATGCGGGGGGGGGGGGAGCAAAAGAAGGCTAACCCTGACATTGCCTTCCTAGGGCAATGGGCAACCTGCAGCAGGCTCTGGTTTGCTTTGAGAAAAGGCTGGTGGTGGCCCATGAGCTTGGAGAAGCCTTTGATAAAGCCCAGGCCTACGGCGAACTGGGCACTCTGCACAGCCAGCTGGGCAATTTCGAACAGGCCATCTCCTGCCTCGAGCGCCAGTTGAACATTGCGCGGGACATGAAGGATCAGGCCCTGGAGGGCAACGCAGCTTGTGGCTTGGGCAACGTCTATCAGCAAATGGCAGAATATGACACGGCCCTCCAGTACCACCAGATGGACCTCAGCATTGCAGAGGAAACCAACAACCCGGCTTGCCAAGGCCGGGCGTACGGCAACATGGGCCTGACCTACGAGTCGCTGGGCACATACGAGAGAGCCGTGGTCTACCAGGAGCAGCACCTCAGCATTGCAGCCCAGTTGAATGACCTGGTGGCCAAAACTGCCTCCTACAGCAGCCTGGGCAGGACGCACCACGCCTTGCTGAACTACCCACAGGCGGTGATGTACCTGCAGGAAGGTCAGTAGCCGCGCAAGGCCTGCAGCCAGGATGCCTTCGAGGCAGGGCGTGGCTCCCCGGGAGGAAGTGTGGCTCCTTGGATGGGGGAGCTCTCCCCTGGGAGGGCTGGGGGGAGCAAAGCCAGAGTCCTCCTCGGTGGAGTACTGATGGGAAAACTGAGCCACGTCCTGGGAGAGGCTGGTGAAGAAATGTGAAGGAGGGAATGGTGGCAAACCAGAGCGCGGCAGGAGGCTGGTGTGCCCTCAGATTCCCCCCCCCCCAAACTCCTTCCTCCTGCAGGGCTGAGGCTAGCTGAGCAGCTGGGACGCAGGGAGGACGAAGCCAGGATCCGTCACGGCTTGGGCCTTTCGCTTTGGGCAAGTGGGAACTTGGAAGAGGCTCAGCATCAGGTGAGCAGTGGGCGCCTACGGGGACACCACCGTCCTTGGCTGATGGACAGCAGAGACCCTAACCCTAGTCCATTGCTTCCTCTGGCAGCTCTACCGGGCTTCGGCCCTCTTTGAGACCATCCGTCACGAAGCACGGCTGAGCATTGACTACAAGCTCTCGCTCTTTGACCTGCAGACCTCTTCCTACCAGGCCCTGCAACGGGTGCTGGTTACGCTGGGTAAGAGGAGGGCGGAGGAAACGGTGCTGGTTGTGCTGCGGGAGAGGAGGAGGCAGTGGGTTGGAGGGCGTAACTTCGGCACACGCTCGGGGCTGCTATGGATCGGCATCTGGGCAGTCTTGCTGAGATAATCATTGGCTTAAAGGGGCGGGAGAAAGAGGTGTCTGGTCTGTGGCTCCCCCCCCCCGGCTCCTGGGCCACAGCTGAAATGTCACTGGGGCTGGGTGGGGGGCTTTTGCAGGCCATCACGATGAGGCGTTGGCGGTGGCTGAAAGAGGTCGGACAAGGGCCTTTGCTGACCTGCTGGTGGAGCGTCAGACTGGGCAGCAGGATTCTGACCCTTACTCCCCTGTGACGGTGGATCAGGTCCTGGAGACAGTGAATGGCCAGAGGGGACTGGTCCTCTACTTCTCACTGGCAGCGGGATACCTGTACTCTTGGCTCTTGGCTCCTGGGGCAGGTAGAGTAGGGGGCCGGGCGCACACTCCTCCTGGGAGGGGGCCGTGCTGCTCCGCCCCCTCCGGCTCCTCCAGTGGCTGGGGAGAGTCTGCTGCTTCCTCAGTGGGCCCTGGAGGTGGGGGGGGGAGGGGGCAGGTGTATGTCTCTGACCACCTTCTGGTCTCTCAAAGGGTTTTGCTGTGCTGGGGAGCCTGTCAGGATTCTGCCTCCGGAGCTCCCCTGCAGTTGGCTCCGCTCTCTGCTTTTAGGGATCCTGAAGTTCCACGAATGCTACCTGGGTGAGGGCCCAGCTGGGCAGTGGGGAGACCTGCAGGAGAGGAGCTCGGGCCTGCATACGCTCGCCAGCTCAGCACTAGAGCAGCTCAGCTCCAGCGTACGAGAAGCCCTGGGGGTGGATCCCCATTTTGTCAGGTGAGTGCCTGTCCCTGCAGGTGCGCCTGGGGTCAGAGTGGGATTCTTGTCACGAATGGATGGCGCCTCCCTTCCCCCAACCTAGGGCTAGGCCAGAGGCCAACAGGTGTACCCGTGGGGGGGGTGGGTGCGCACGCGCGCACGCACCAGAGGTCAGCTTCCCTGGGTCAGAGGATATTTGAGCAGTGGACGCCAAGCCCTGGGCATTCAGGGGCAGCTGCCGAATTAAAGCCTGTCGGCAGCAACCATGTGCAATCAGTCTGGTGCTTGTCAGTCGGAGCAGAGGCTGGGGCCTGCCAGGGGCCTGCCTGCTCCCTTCCATCTGTCTTGGGAGCAAGGCTGCCTCCTCCTCCTCCTCCTCCGCCACCCTGGCTGGGGCCCCAAGCACAGCTGCCCCTGAAGCCCCGCTCAAAGGACGGGGCCGGAGGAACAGACGGAGCGTGGAACAGCCCCCGATGGACTGGCTGCACCTAGGCCAGGCTGGTTCCAAAGGAGGCAGCCGGTTTCTGGTTTCCCTCTGAAGACATTTCAAGAAGCTTTTTCAGCTCTGAAGGAGAGCGGACTGTCCAGATGAGGCTCTCGGGAGCATCTTCCTGAAACCCTAAAGGGCGGGGCGGGGCAGTTGGGCAGGGATCTCTTTGGGCCATCCTCCTCTCACTGTGGATGATCGGCTGAGACAGGATACCGTACGGCCCCCCCACCCCACCCCACGGCTGGGTCTGGCGTGACCCATTGGCTTCCACCGAGGTCTCTTCCCTTTGCCAGCAGTGAGACGGAGAGCGAAGCAGGAGAGCTGATGGACCCGCCCCTGGAGGAGACGAGTGGCAAGCTGGACTCTTCCAATGACCCCACCGGCTTCCTGAGGATGGTCAGCAGGAACAACCTCTTCAACAGGTGAGCTCCGCGTGGCTGAACACAGTCGGCGTCTCAGGGGCCGTGGGGCCCATAAATGAGGGCGGGAGACAAGGAAAGAGCCAGCCCCCCTGGGCTGCATGGGCACTGCGGCAGCCTCCTCCTGGGGGAGCTGAGGGTCTTCTCCCATCGCTCCGGAGGGGGGTGGGCATAGCCTGGTGCCTGCAGAAAAGAGAGAAGGTGCCCAGTTCCCTCCATGGGAGGCCCATCTGAATCATCTAATCAGGATGGACATGGTGAGGTTCCGGAATGTTATTGGCACAAGGTAGCTAACCCAAAGCAGCAGGTGGGGGGGGGGGGAAGGCTGGGGCAGCCTCTATTCCTGCCTAACTCCAGAGAGTCACCAACGCTCCAAGGAAGCCGCAGTTTTGGCACTGCTGAGGGCACCACTCCGTCCGATGACCAATCTTGTTAGCTGAATGAATCTGCCGGGATCTGCTGGATCGCCACAGGGGAGGGCAGGCTTTGGCAGCTGCACTTTCAAAGCTCTAGGCCGATTGTTGGGGGGGGGGGACAGGGTGGGCTGGCAACTAGAGGTAAAGCAAGCCCCAACAGGGAGGGGCTGCCGGGGTGCTCTCCAGATGGACAGGCTGCTGGCCCTGTGACTTCAGGCAAGCCGGTGGGAGGCTGGCCAGGCTCTTCCAGGGAGGGGAGGTCATTCCTCCTCAGTCTCCCCACTCCCACCCCCATGTATGTCTCTTGCCTTCTGTCTCCACAGGAGCTGCCAGAGCACCAGCAGCCTCTTTGCTGGCCCCGCATCCTCCACAGCAAAGGAGGAGGAGGGCCTTGCATCCTCCCTGCCTCGAGGGCCCGACTCCTCCAACAAGCCGCCCCTCCGGGTCCTCTACGACATGCTGATTGGACCACTGGAAGGGGTGAGCTGGGGCCCAGACGGGCCCTGCGGAGTTTGGGGCTTTCCCATGGGGAGCAGTCAAGATGGGCAGGGGCTCAGGAAGAGCTGCAGAAGCAGGGAGGAGGGACCCTGGGGCTGAGGCCTCCGTCTTGTGCTTTGAAACTCCTCGAGGCGTTCCCCAGCCTCTCGTGCCGCCCCCTCCTGGGCTGATGCAGGAAAGGAGGCGCTTCTGGGTTGCTCAGCTCCCCCGTCAGCTTGGATCCGCCGTGCCATTCCTACTCTGCCTCCCCTCGAAAGCCACAGGCAGCGCAGGGTGAGATGGGTGGGGATCAGCCCCAACAAAGAGCCAAAGGACCTGGTGAGCGAGGACACGGAGGTCGTGGAGGTGGCCCAGGGGCCTCCAGGGTCTCTCCTGACCAGAAGCCCAAGGATGCTCACGCAGCTTTGCTCCCTTCACAGGGCCTGATGCACTCCAGTGGCCCAGTGGGGCGCCATCGGCAGCTGGTCCTTGTCCTGGAGGGAGAGCTGTACCTCATCCCATTCGCTCTTCTCAAGGGCAGCTCGTCCAACGAGTACCTATACGAACGCTTCAGCCTTATTGCAGTGCCCTCCATCCAAGCCCTGAGTGCCAGCGCCAAGGTGGGCAGCGTGGGCCTTGCGCCCCCAGGGTGACTGCCAGGAATACCCCATTCTGTTACGGGCTCCCTTGGTTCTTCCCACTTCTCTGGGTGGAATCTTGCCCCAGACCACTGCGCCTCTCCTGCAAGGCTGGCCTGGCCACTGGCCATGGCTCCAAAGGGGGAGCCAACGCAGCGAGCGGGGGTCCTTCCATTGCTCCTCCGTCCTCTGGTGAGATGCTGGGCTCGCACCTGCGTCTGTTTCTTACCCTCCTGGCTACACGTGGCCGGGGGGCTCTCAGAGCAGGGGCTGGTAGGCAGAGATGGGAGGGCCATTGCTGTCAGTATTGCTGCTCTTCCCACTGAAGCTGGGGGTTCTCTTCCAGGGCCAGGCCAAGAAGAACGCCTCAGCTTATGGCAGCTCCTCTTCCACGGCCGCCGTCATTGGCAACCCGAAGCTGCCGTCCTCCGTGATGGACCGCTGGCTGTGGGGGCCCATGCCCTCTGCAGAAGAGGAGGCCTATGCGGTGTCAGAACTGCTTGGCTGCCAAGCACTGGTGGGTAGTGCAGCCACCAAGGAGACAGTGATGAGCGCCCTGGCGCAGGCTGAATGTGTGCATTTCGCCACACACGTCTCCTGGAAGCTGGCTGCCCTGGTTCTGACGCCCAATGCCGAGAGCATTGCCTCCGTTCGCAAGGGGTCCTTTGGAAACTCTTACACAATCCCAGAGTCTTTGCACATGCAGGACGATGCGAGTGACGTGGAAAGCATCTCGGACTGCCCCCCGCTGCAGGAGTTTCTGCTCACAGCAGCCGACGTGCTGGAGCTTCACTTGCCAGTCAAGCTGGTGTTCCTGGGTTCCTATCAAGAATCGAACAGCAAGGTCACAGCGGATGGCTTGGTAGGGCTGACGCGGGCCTTCCTGGCTGCCGGTGCCCTCTGCGTCCTGGTCTCCTTATGGCCAGTCCCAGTGGCAGCATCCAAGACCTTTGTGCACACCTTCTACTCTGCCCTGCTGAACGGGCTGAAGGCCAGCACTGCCCTCACTGAGGCGATGAAGAGGCTGCAGAGCAGCACGCTCTTTTCTCACCCCTCCAACTGGGCAGGTGAGGAAGGGCTTTAACAAGTCTTGGGCAGCTCACGGGGAGCCACTCAACGGTCCTGCAGGAGAAGGGCAACTGCTATGCTATCCCCTGGGGGCTTAGGAGGGGGGGGCAAAGAGAGAGACCGGTTGCCATAAACAACAGTGGCCTTGCCGCTGTAACTTTACGTGCCTAAAAAGACTGCCTTGTTCTGCTATAAGGCAACTCGGGGTGAGAAGAGAGGCATCAGAGGTACTCAGAAATGGGAAGCTGTGCAGGGACCGAGGGCGGCCAAGCAGAGCAGGCAGAGCCCATGTCCTGGTGGGGCCTTTGCCTGTGTCCAAGTGCCCCAAGGCTCCCGTTTCTGCCCCTCAGGCTTCGTGCTAATCGGCAGCGATGTGAAACTCAACAGCCCTTCTTCCCTGGTGGGGCAAGCCTTGACTGACATCCTGCAGCACCCGGAACGGGCACGAGATGCTCTGCGGGTCCTGCTGCATCTGGTGAGGAGCATCAGGGACTCAGCAGTCTGCCGCCTGAGGCCACCGGGGTGCCCTGGGAGTGCCTCTCACCCACCCCCTCCCTCCCTCTCAGGTGGAGAAGTCCTTGCAGCGCATCCACAGTGGGCAGCACAACTCCATGTACACCTCTCAGCAGAGCGTGGAGAATAAAGTTGGCGGCATCCCTGGCTGGCAGTCCCTGCTGACAGCAGTGGGCTTCCGGCTGGACCCTCCGGCCAGTGGGCTTCCAGCCGCTGTCTTTTTCCCCACGGCGGACCCCGGGGACCGACTGCAGCAGTGCAGCAGCACCATCCAGTCTTTGCTGGGTGGGTAAAGGTTGGGGCCCTTGGGGGAACCTCTGCACCCTGGGCTGCAGCAACCGAGTCCTTCAAGTCCTGTCTCTCGCCCGCAGGTTTGCCAAACGCTGCCCTGCAGGCCCTCTGCAAGCTGATCTCCGCCTCTGAAACAGGAGAGCAGCTGATTAGCCAGGCAAGTACTGGGCTGCCTTCATGGCAGTGGGGCAGGATGCCTCTGGAGGTCCCAGCTCCAGGCACGGTACCTGAGCAAACGCTTCGCTCTCCCCCTCTTGCTGCTCCAAAGCATCAAGCTGCTGCCCTGCATTCCAGCCTCGCTCTAAACATTTCTCTTTCTCTCTTTTTCCACCCCCTCCCCACCCCCTGCCTGCCTGCCCTTTCTACTCCCCAAAGGCTGTTAAAAATATGGTGGGAATGGTGAGTACAGGATTCCCCCCCCCCTTGAACTCCCTGTGCTGACAGGGGGTGATGATCCTCCTTCCCTGCTTAAGCAGAGGGGCAGCGCTGGGTGGGTGGGTCTTCCTCCTTTCTTCCTTGCTGCTTTTGTGCCATTTCTTCCCTGATATTTTCCTGGGGCAAACCTTGGGGGAAAGAGAGGGCAGAAGGATGGGCTCGGACCAAATGACTGGCAACTCCTTCTCCTCCTCAGCTCCATCAGGTTTTAGTGCAGCTACAGGTTGGAGAAAAGGAGCAAGATTTCGCACTGGCCCCAATTCAAGTCTCCATCAGTGTTCAGCTTTGGCGGTTGCCCGGCTGCCATGAGTTCCTGGCAGCTCTTGGTAGGCAAATGTCTCTGGAAAGATGGGGAATTCTGTGATGAGCAGGACTGGTCTCTCTCCTTGTGCTCCCTAGGAGGCTTCCACAGAGCTGGAGACAGGCAGAGGGCCTGCGCTGGGGGTTGGGGGAATCTGAGAATCTCACAGAGGGCTCATCCGACTCCGCTTTGCTGCTTTTGCAGGGTTTGACCTGTGTGAAGTTGGGCAGGAGGAAGTGATTCTGAAGACGGGCAAACAGGCCAGTCGCCGGACGGTGCATTTTGCACTCCAGACTCTGCTGGCTCTTTTTGGTGAGGCACTTTCTGAG
>JANHFP010007679.1:0-13360 GCA_032468135.1 Calamaria suluensis | reverse complement strand
CTTTCTTTCTTTCTTTCTTTCTTTCTTTCTTCCTTCCTTCCTTCCTTCCTTCCTTCCTTCCTTCCTTCCTTCCTGCTTGCTTGCTTACTTGTCTCTCCCTTCTGCTTTCTTTCAGTTTTTCTTTGTCTCTTTTTCTTTCATTCTTTGTTTTCTCTCCCTCCCTCCCTCCCTCCTTTCCTCCTTCAAAGTCTAGCAGAGTGAGACTGGGAGGCCAGAGAGAAAGCACCTGGCAGTGGCAACACCCAAAATGGGAGCTTCAGGCCACAGCAGGCAGGGTGGCTGCAGCGGCAGCAGCCGAAATGAGTGGTGGAGGGGGGGGGGTGTCCCAGAACTGCTGGGACTTTTCTGCCACAGCAAGCATGCAGGGGGGTGGACAAGCACCGCCAAACTCCCTCCGGGGGCTTTTCCTGCCCCTGCGGCAGGCATGAGGAAGGTGGAGAAGCTACATACAGGGAGCAACCCACCACTCGACAGAAGAGAATTTCCAATTGCATTTGGCAAGCGGACCAAATTTCGGAAGAGCGGAATTTTCAAGCCTTGGCCTAGAGTGGTCCCACTGGCTAGATAAGCAACAAATATATTTAACAAATAAGTAAAAATACATAAAGAATGTTTGCCACCTTAGATTATTTGTAAAAATAATAAAAATGGGAGATAAATAAGCAAGTAAATGAAGAGAAGAGAAAAGAAAAGAAGATAAGGGAAGGGAAGGGAAGGGAAGGGAAGGGAAGGGAAGGGAAGGGAAGGGAAGTCCTTTGGTGCTCAAAAAGGGGTCTAAACCACCAACTGCCTAGGATCACTTCTTCAGGATGCCTGTACTGAACAAAACTTTGATGGCGCCTCTGATTTTAAGATCAACTCCTCCACCGACAGACTTTGAAACGGCATCATTCTTTAGAAACACTTAACTTTTATTGCAGCAATCCTGACTGGCAGCATCAGAACAAAACAAAAAGAAATGTGGATCACTCTAATAGCAAAGGAGATCTTCTCTAGGTGGGTTATATGTTGCAGGCTTTTAGCTTCTTCCAAAGCTGCATAGGTACTGGCATTGCAAAATGTCTTTCACAGCTTTTATAGACGCAAGTGCCCAGATTTCCTAGGGTGAAAATATGGTTAACTCAGAGAAAATAGCTGAGCTGACAGCTATTGTGCTTCTGCCCGCAGAGAGGCACTGGATACAATTTTAATTGCAGACTCAATAGCCTCTATAGAAGTGTTTGCTTACTGGACATCCTGAGAGTTGAGTTCCAAAACCTCTGGGTAAAGGTTGAGCAAGCTGCTCTACTGCATGCAAACACGTGTCTGCATGACTGGCTTGTCATTTTGATACATTCAGTGCCTATTTTCCTACCAAAGTAGGATAGTCCAGGGAAAAAGTTATTGCCTTTGTGAATCTTGAAAAATCCACATCTATTTGTCCAACAAACCTTTATTTCCATGGAGTTTTCATCCGCCTTTAACCGGGAGAAAGACAATCCCACAACTCTTTTTTGTAGTATCTTAAAATGCAAGGAATGGTCTTTAAGTTCTCTATATAACGTACAATGGCTGTAAAACAGAACTCAACCTCTGAAACCTACTGATGCTGGAAATTAATCCAAGGGGGATACACATTCTATCATTCTGAGACACAGTGGCATGGTGGTTAGAGTGCAGTACTGCAGGCTACTTCTGCTGGCTGCTGGCAATTCAAATGTTGCCAGGCTCAAGGTTGACTCAGCCTTCCATCCTTCTGAGGTGGATAAAATGAGGACGCAAGTTGTTGGGGGAAAATATGCTGACTCTATAAATGGCTTAGAGAGGGCTGTAAAGTGGTATTCTCTTGTGAAAAAACATTCCTCATATTTGTAAAAGAAAAAAATATTCAAGTTCCTTGTCAAAGACATTATATTTTCAAGCCAAGGAATTTTATTTTGCATTTATGACCTCTCATCAAATGCCGAAAGGAAGGCCCCACTTCCCCTTCACTTGTATGTCTTGAAATCAGTGCTTATACTTTGTTTAAAAAAGCACAGAACAGATTCAACACAAATAAGGACGTAGGAAATATCATCCCTTCAGCTTCCTGATATTCATCAATGGGAATGTCAGAGACACTAGATCAATTTCAGCAGAGGGAGCAAAGATATGCAGCAAGATCTTAAAGCATTTTAGATGCATCAGAGATTAAATTACACAGAGAAAAGCTATGTTATGCTTCTCTTTTAAAACTTCTTAGGGTAATAGCCACAATTCATTTTATGTACTCATTTCATATTTACACTTATATATATATATATTACCTAATATAGTAATGGCTAACCTTTTTGCCATCGTGTGCCAAAAGAGGGGGGAGCACAGGGGAATCACCCATGAGGGTGCCCCCATACCCATAATTCAATGTGCCCTTCCCCCTGTGCAGGTGCATGTAACCCACCCCTCTCCCCCCGCTTCTGGCATGCAATGGCCTGGTGGGACCGTAAGGCCCATTTTTTTGCTCTCCCCAGGGTCCAGAGCCTTTCTAGAGCCTGGGGAGGGTGAAAACGGCCTTTCCCATCTCCCCAGAGACCGGAAACAGTCCATTTCTTGACTTCTGGTGGTCTCAGAAGGCCTGAAAATAAGGTGGCAGGTGCACGCATGTGCAACAGAACTGAGCTAGGGCCACGCTCATGTGCCCACCAATATGGCTCTGCGTGCCACCTGTGACACGTGTGCCATAGGTTCGCCATCATGGACCTAATATGTAATCGAGAAATTTTAAAAAATGTTATGAGTTCTAAAACTAGAAAAGGGGGGGGGATGTTCCTCCCTAACTATAGCACTTCTCCTCACTCTCTTCTCCATTATTGTTTTGTTCCTCCTTCTGCCTCTGATCATGGCTCTCTGAATCTACTGTACTTCTCCAACTTTCAGCCCTTCAAGCCTTTGATTCTTTAACCCACTGAAGCTGCCAGTCTCTCTCTACCCTTGTGGGTTAAGCTATTGAATCCTTTGTAACTCTGCAGAATGTGGCAGGGAGCGGGAGTGTAGAATTTAGACTTATATACCACTTCACAGTGCTTTACAGCCCTCTCTAAGAGGTTCACAGAGTCAGCATATTTTCCCCCAACAATCTGGGTCCTCATTTTACCCACCTTGGAAGGATGGAAGGCTGAGTCAATCTTGAGCCTGGTGAGATTTGAACTGCCAAATTGATGGCAGCTGGCAGTCAGCAGAAGGAACTTTCAATACAGCATTGCACTACTGCAGCTCTGTGTAAGTATGCTGCAAGTGTTGGAAATAAAAAAAGAAAAAATAAAGAAAAGAAAAGAAAGAAAGAAAGAAAGAAAGAAAGGAGGAAAAGAAAGAGAGAAAGAAAGAAAGAAAGAAAGAAAGGAGGAAAAGAAAGAGAGAAAGAAAGCCTTGTGCTTTCTCTCCTTTTATTACTATTTACTCAAGAATAGTCTTTCCAGTCCCTTAAATATCTGTCACTTTCTCTTTTTGTCTATCGAGCAGTGATGGGTTTCTACTGGTTCACCCTGGTTTGGGCAAATGGGTAGTGGCAGCGGGGGGAGACTCTGACTACCTGCCCAAACATCATCACAGATGCTCTGCACAGGTGCAGAATGTTCTGTGCATGTGCAGAAATGCCATATGTGAGCGAAGCAATCATATGCACACGCGTGCTCCTGATTCCGAACCGGTAGTGAAGGCAAGTGGAACCCACTATTGCTGTCCAGGATATCTCCATCCAGATTAATCACTTCCTTTTCATCTTTGTCCTAACTATGCCCCCATCTGAACTTCTTTGTATGCTGTGCAGCTTCTGCATGGAATCCTGACACATCTCACGTAGAACACATGGCAGTAACCTAACCATGAGGTGGCAAGGACATTAGTTATTGTCACTGAGGCTCTGTTTTCTAGGAAGGCTCAGAAGTGGTGTCCCATTGGAAAAAGATTCTCCCATCACAGCCTCCATCTACCTGTCCAGCAGCAGCCAATATTCAATTCATAATCTATATTTTGTCCAAGAACCCAAGACAATTCACGCAGCCTTTCCTTCTCAAATTATTCATCACTATAACCACCCTATGGGCTGAAAGACAGCGATTGGCCCAAAGTCACCCCCAGATTTTCCCAGAGTAAGGCTGGCCATTAACCTGGACCTGCCTGATTGTAGTCTGATAACGTAGCCAGCATAACGTTGATAGAGGGTTTGGAAACAATTGTTAATTGGTAGATGCAAAACTGTTTTTAAAGTAGATTACAGTAGACCTATGGGGTTATTTCATTCACTGTGTTATCCAGTTGATAGTACCCGTTCCTTTACTTTGTAATTAACTAAATTACTTGGTTTTGTGATTTAAATTACAAATTTGTCTAGTTTATAGATCTCTTTTGGTCTGTTGACAGACATAAATATATCAAGTGTGCTGAGAAATGTTTGCAATTCCTCCTATTTGAAGAAGCTCACATCATTTGTTAAACCCTTTAGATCCTTTGTATTTGTTTAAATTTTATATTTTTATCTGATATATTTCATTCCATTTCTCATGTAGTCATCTTGTAGCCGTTATAAAGCAAAAAGGAATCTGGGAGAGAAATATGTGAAGCTATATGATGGTGAAAGAAAGAGACCGCGTATATGCTCAGAAATGTTCTCTTTCTGTGTATTTGAACTATTCCTTTTTTTTTCAGGGACCCAGTTAGTGTGCATTTGTAGAACTGTGTAATCAGAATTAAGGGATTTGGTGGGCTCAGTGGCTAAGACGCTGAACTTGTCAATCGAAAGGTCAGCAGTTCAGCGGTTTGGATCCCTAGTGCCGAGTAATGGGGTGAGCTCAGCTTCTGACAACCTAGCAGTTCGAAAGCACGTAAAAAATGCAGGTAGAAAAAATAGGGACCATCAGTGGTGGGAAGGTAACAGCATTCTGTGTGCCTTTGGCATTTGTCCTGCCTCTGTCAACATCTGACTCTGAAGGGGAAGAGGAACAGCTGGCAGAGAGCAATGCTTTATAATCAGTGGCTGTGGAGGAAGATGGGGAAGGGAAGGGCCAGGCTGGGCAGAGTGGGGTAGAGAATCTGAACTACTAACAGTCAAAGAAAATTGGTGGTAGATAACATTCAATGGAATTCAAGGTGGGCTGGATTTAGATCTCTTGTCAGCATGAATGGACTCCTCAAGAGTGATGGCACGTTTGACCTCTCCCTCGGGCTCACCCTGGTCATCTCCCAAAGCTTATTTCCATAAAATTTGCCTAAAACTATGACATATCCAACCAATATCACCTCAATGTACCCTATTTCAAAACAGGTTAAATATAAAAATGCAAACTCTATATTTGATCTGGGAGTAGAAGCTCCATGTTAGACTTAGAAAAAGATTCGACATAATGGGAGATAAAAAGGATACAAACGTCAGTTGCAGTTTGGTGAAGTGAGCTTTAAATGATCAGATTCATCCAGAATACATTACCAAGAAACATTGAATTGTTATCTTTAGACAGTCTTTTCTAAGAGTTTACAATTTCTCAGTTCAGTGAAGCTTGTGACCAGCTTGTTATCGGAACAAAAAAGGAAAAATCATCCAGTTCACAGCACAGAACTGATTTCACCTCAAAAAAGTACACATTTTTTTCTGATAACAGACACTTCATTGGACTGTAGAAAAGCCACTTCATGCTTCAAAGTAGAGGCAATATTTTTTAAGATTCCTGCACTTTTCAGGTAATTCCTAACAATGTACAAACAGACATTTTGGTTTTTTGGTTGGCACATCATCAAGCCAGCAAGCTTTCACTTAGAAAAGGTTGAACAAATGTCTTTCTTTCTTTCTTTCTTTCTTTCTTTCTTTCTTTCTTTCTTTCTTTCTTTCTTTCTTTCTTTCTTTCTTTCTTTTTCTTTTTTTAAAAAAAATCATTGTACAATATATTTTATGTATATTCCACTTGAAAATGAATGCAACACTTTCACCAGTAGTAGAGTAACATTTTGTGCAGTTTACAATCTTTCTATTCTTTTGCAACCCCCACTACTGCCATAGCCATAGCCGGTATTGTCTAGCAGTTCCATTGGCCCTGAGAAGCAGATTCTGGAGTCATGAAGAAGCTGGTTGAATGGGCAGAGAAATAAACAATAGCTTTTTAATAGGAAGAGCAGAGACGTGTCTATTTAAGCAAGTCTCCTAGCATGCAATCAAAACACCTTTTATGCTGATTTATTTTTTTCTAATGAGACTGTGGTTTTTATTCCACAGCTCAGGATTTATTTATTTTTCTAATCCTTTTATATTATTCTTTATATCCTTCCGTTAGCATTCTTTTTTTTATGACCCTTGTGAGTCATTCTGAGAGTTTTGCTAAACTGCAAGGCACTATAAAAATATTTTAAATCAATGCATAAGCACGTTCTAATGGGCGCTTCCCTCATTATGTTAGAACAGGAATGTTTGCCCAAGTCAATAATGTTTCAGAAGGTGAAAAAGTCGTAAAGGAAGGAATGTATACTACAGAGAACTGTTTCCATATCAGACTTCTGCAGGTTGGTTTTTTGAGATTAATTTTTCCTCCAACTTTGAAATTCCAGGTATTGATTTTCCTTTTGTTCTGGCAATTGCACTTAAAGTGCAATAAACCATTTATTTCCTCATGGAGGTTTCTTGAAGAAAATAACACTGGTCCTGCAAGGGCTGAGTGAGATAGATTATTAGAGTATATCAAAACCTGCCAGTAAACCAATTAACAGGAGACTCTGTCATCATTTCAGATGACAATCCTAATCTTTTCTTCAATTTCCAATCCTAATCTTTTCTTCAATTTCCAATCCTAATCTTTTCTTCAATTTCCAATCCTAATCTTTTCTTCAATTTAGCATCCATAAACCTTGCTTATGTCAAGTGGATGACCTTGTACAATATGTCTACAGCATATTGTGGATAATCCTTCTCATTATATTAAAGTAGTATTCCTGGATTGGGATTTAGTAGGGCAGTAAACCCCCTCAAGTCTTGCTATGGTGTCATGTAGTGAAGGATGGTGTTCCTGGGAAGGATGAGAGAAGAATGCCATGAAAGTATCCCAAGAGTATGTCAAGATTACATACCAAGATGGATTATCCCTGGAAGATCACTAAAGGTATGAACGTCAACTCAGATGCATGCCGGATAATCAAGATTGGTTGGTTGGTTGGTTCATTCGTTGATTGATATGTCATATTTCTAAACTGCCTATCTTCCTCAAAGAGGAGCTCTGGGTCATGTACAATATAGCTGGTAAGTAAAACAAGGTAGAAAAATTAAAACTAAAAATCGAATTAGGGTTAACAATTTTAAAATACTAGAATAATGACAAACAATGTGTGTTTCAATTGATTATTCAAAGGTCTTCAGTTGTGGCAACCATGTCAACTATGGAAAGTCCTTAAGAAAATGGGAATCTGAGAGCAACTCACTATCTTCATGCAAATCCCATACACAGTTTGAAAGCTACAAGTCAGATGGGACATGGCAAAACAGACTGGCTGGTTTGTAAAGGAGTTGGACAATGATATACACTCTTTTTCATTCATTCATTCATTCATTCATTCATTCATTCATTCATTCATTCATTCATTCATTCATTCATTCATTCAACCTGTACAGTGAATAAATTTTGAAGGAAGCTGGATTAGAAGAAGTAAAGAATGATTTTAAAATTGGAAGAAGAAACAACAATAACCTGCACTATACTGATGACCCTATTACCCTGATAGCTGAAAGTGAAAAGGAACTGCAAGCCCCATTACTAAAAGCCAAAAAAATACAGTAAAAATGTGGGGCTAAAATTAAATACATAGGCCAAATAAATGACAACAGATATAGCAACTGACAATGAAGGTATTGAAGTGGTAGGAAACATATACCTTTTATGATCAGTTATCAATATTAAAGAAATCAGCAGCCAAAAAATACTCCAAAAGCTCATGCTTGATAGGCAACTATGATGGCCTCAGAAGAAATATCCAGATGCCATAACCTGTTGTACAAAGGTCAGAATCCTGGAAGTTATTATTTTCTTTTTTGGCAGCCTAAGCTGAAATTTGAAACAGCAGGTTAGACAGGTGCTTTTGAACTTTGGTGTCAGACGGAATACCATGGGAAGCCAAGAAACAAAACAAATGCATCAAAGAACAAATCAGTTGAATATTCTTACTCAAGATGTAAATGACCAGGCTTATATTATTATATTTGGATGCATTGTGCTTAGCTCTTTTGAGAGGTTTACAGTGCTGGGAAAGGAAGGAAGGAAAAAGCAAAAGATGATGACCCACGTCAAGGTGGATGGACTCAGATATAGCAGTGATCAGGAAGAGTCTGGGAACAGATCATCCTGAAGAAAACCTACCCATCTGTTTGGAAAGATGCTGACTTGAGGGCATATATGATAATCAGTCAGGGAAGTGAAAGCACTTATAATTTTGGGAATGACAATAACTGTGGGCAGAGTCATGGTTATGAATTTACAAAAAAAAATATTTGCAGGAAAAAAATGTTTCTTTTTTAAAAGATGGCAAATCTATTTTAAGATTTTCATTAATTTAAGGTTTACTTTTGACCAGTGGTGGGTTTCAATTTATTTTACTACTGGTTCTATGGGTGTGGCTTGGTGGGCGTGGGAGGGGAAGGATACTGTAAAATCTGCATTCCCACCCCACTCCAGGGGAAGGTTACTGCAAATCCCCATTCCCTCCCCAATCTAAAGGAAGGTTACTGCAAAATCCCAATTTCCTCCCAATCAGCTGGGGCTCTGGAGGCAGAGAATATTTGGGGGCGGGGCAGGTCAGAATTTTTACTACCAGTTCTCCAAACTGCTCAAAAGTTCTGCTACCAGTTCTCCAGAACTGGTTAGAACCTGCTGAAACCCACTTCTGCTCTTGACCTTATCTTTAGACATGAATTATGCTGTAAACTTAAGAACTCTACCATAATTGGATGCCTATAAGTTCAATCAAATCTCTAGTTTAAAAGTAACATTACACAAAGCCATTACAGTAAGAATTTTTTGTTGTTGTTGGCAGAAGATGTATCTTAGCACTACCACTGTTCAAACTATATATCAATTCTCTTAAGGCCAAGATAAGCAATCTGACTCAATGTCCTCCTAAATTGAAGAGCTGACTTATTTGCAGTCCTCCTGCAATTCGGATGATGCTTTGCTGTTATCTGAGGCACCCATGGGTCTAAAAAACATGTTGAGTGCTTTAACCATACATAGTGGCGCAGAAGCACTCAAAATTAATTATGCAGACCTAAGGTATTAGTATTTGCTAAGTGCTCTAAAATCCATCCCTGGCAACCGAATATGCACCCAACTGAACAAGTCAAAGTCTTCAAGCATTGGGGGTGGGGGATAATGTTTCAAGCTACTGGAGATGCAAGGCACATAGAGTGTACATTGTCCCAAATGCATAGAAATCAGAAACAGCCCCACACTGCTTTAACTATCCTCATTATTCAAACTTGCTTCACTAAAAATATTTTTCAGCGAAAGCGTGCACACAAGTTTTGTTCAGAACTGGTTGGGCCCATGTGTTTCTTTCACTCCTTTACCAAGGATGCATTCCAAATTCTTTTTTTGTTTTTAAACAAGAATTTATTGATTTTATTGGGGTAGGGAAAAGGGTAAAAGGATAGGGAAGGGTTTTATATCCATTTAGTTACAATGTCTTGTTTTTTCATGATAAAAAGGCATATTACACAATATGATTATAGTTTTAAGGCTTGTTTTACATTAAATTTTTAACTTTCAATTGACTAGCAGTAGGAAATTTCCTGCTCCAGCATTTTCAAAACAGTTACTAAAATATTTTCTTAACTCCCCAGTTGTCTAGTTACTATTTTCATGTTCTATTGATCACATCCCACATCTTATTTGTGAAACATATTTCTCATGATCTGAAATGGAAACAAGAAGCTAAGCACGGAAACTAATGGAAAACTGCAAAGCAAACCTAATTTCCTTAACTAGAACATCCAGAATTTCTTTTACTAGAAAATGTTGTATCCAAATATAAATACCCGTGCATTCTGGATTTAAAAATGGGTACCAGGCAGCACGGTGATGATGCATCAGAGGAGAAGAAAGCACGCCAAATACAGAAATGCGAACAGAGTACATCAGCCTCCCTTGGAGTCCGTATTTGTGGCATGCAGGTGAGCAGAAATCTGTTTTGAAAATTAGATGTGTTACCATGAAAGAGTACCATGAATTTAGTGACTGTAAATAAACAAAGGGGAGGGGGGGAATAAATTAAATTCAAATAGGATTTCCCATCCAAGCATCTCTGTGCTAGCCTAGATATGTGCTTAGAAAGACATGGTATAACTGAAATGCTTTTTGATCTGTAATAATTACAGTTTTCCAAAAAATAATTTGCAAAGGTTATGTATGCAATTCTGAAACCTTTTTTTGGGGGGAGAGGGATTCGTCAAGTTGAAAATCACTGAAAACCCCACCACATTGCTAATTAAATAGCAATCACAACAAAATGTCATCTCTTATCTAAAATAAGCAAGTGTATGGAGACACAAATATGCAATGACCATGGCCCACTATTCATATGAGGGATGCCTTGAAGAAAGCTAAACAAAAGCTTATTTGCCACCAAAAATAAGGATAATTCATATAAAGCAAATATCTTAGAGTTGCAGATTTTATTTTAGGGTTTGATCCTCCTACCAACTACTTTACTATAGAGAGACACTTTAGCAGATGATCTAAGTCAAAGACAATCATCTACTAAATAAATTCTTCCTTAGTGGGAGAACACAAAACTGTCCTGTGCCTTTGAATAATTGCAGCCCTGTAATCATCAATGGGACACGCTAGCTCAGCGGGTAAGACAGCTGAGCTTGTCGATCGGAAGGTTGGCAGTTCAGCGGTTCAAATCTCTAGTGCCATGTAATGGGGTGAGCTCCCTTTACTTGTCCCAGCTTCTGCCAACCTAGCAGTTTCGAAAGCACATAAAAAATGCAAGTAGAAAAAATAGGAACCACTTTTGGTGGGAAGGTAACAGCGCTCCGTGCACTTTTGGCATTTAGTCATGCCAGCCACATGACCACAGAGACGTCTTCGGGCAGCGTTGGCTCTTTGAAAAGGAGATGAGCATCGCCCCCTAGAGTCAGAAACAACTAGCACATATGTGCAAGGGAAACTTTTACCTTTTAATGTGTTAACCCAACAAATAATTTCCCGCTTAAGCAAACAAACTGATATCCGGGTGTAGATAATATCTTACAGTACATATTGTGCTATTCAATTATATAATAATCATAAAGGATAAAAGAGAGAGGAAAAAAAACTTTAAAATTATATCATCTTCGTACATTTCTTCACAATTTTTTGCTTTAACATAATGATTAAAAATCCCATCTTCTAAAATATATTGAATCTTCCTTTTCTTTAATTTCTAAGGTTAATCTGTCCATGTCTACACATTCTAGAATTTTCGAAATTGAAATCTAATCAGACGGTAAATTTTCATTTTTCCAAAAATGGGCAAATGTAATTCTCGCAGCTGTCAAAACATGTAAAATTAAATATTCATTTTCTTTTCTTTTTGTGTCCTATCATCCCTAATAAAACAGTTCTGATTTAAATTTTCTCTATATTTTAATCATCTTTTCTAACCAAATATGGATTTTACACCAAAAAATTTTCACTTTAGGACATTATTCTCATGAAGCATTCCCCTTTTGCCCAAAATCAGACAGAATCAAAATTTCTTCTGATAGAAATACTTTTTTGAAATGATGAGGAAAATGGAGATCAGCTATACAAAATTGAAAGAATTCTTTTGTGGGAACACTCAGAAGTAGTTCGTTGGCATCTACCTCCGGCGAGATTAGCCAAAATGTTACAGAATATGTCACGCAAATGTTGGAGATGTGCTTTTCCACAAGGAACATACTACCACATGTGGTGGACGTGTCCGAAGGTGAAAATGTATTGGACAAAAGTCCATAGTTGGATAAAGGAAATAACAGGGCAGCAAATAAAAAGAACACCAGAATTTTTCTTATTGGGAATTCCTGGAGACAGATTAGATAAGGATACATTTTATCTCACAATTCACATTCTTACAGCAGCAAGGTTATTGATTGCACAGCATTGGAAAAACACAATTTTACCAACAAATAATACAATAATACAAAAGATATGAATGCACAGAATATGACAGACTCACGATTATAATGAAAGGACTGGGAGAAACAAAATACTACAACAGTTGTAATAAATGGTACACATGGATAGACCATAGGGCAAGAAAAAAGATGACTAAGAATGAGATCTATAGATTTTTGTATATATTAGTGAATAAGAATTAGAATAAGATAGATTATTGAATAATAACTATAACATAGAACAAGTGATTAAGACTGTTGTTAACTTCATAAGATAAGATAGCAATATAGCCAATTTTATTTTATTTATTTTTTTCCTTTTTTTGTGGTTTTTTATGTACGTATGTTTGTATTGGTATGTTATGTTTTCTTTTTTGTCTTTTATGTTAAAAACTAATAAAGCTTATTTTCTAAAAAAAAGAAGTAGTAGTAAGTTAAAAAAACCTTGTCTGTATAATACAGGGAGAAATGGATAAAAAGAGTGAATCTTTTTCTCTCCAAGCATGATCAATTTTTTTTTTCAATCTTTTTATGCCACTCGAGCGGCTCTCTCGTAAGTTCACAGTGAATAATTTACAAATATAGTTTCTCTTCTCAAGCATAACATGAGGCCTGGCAACTTTGGAAAGCACTTTGAGAGAAAAGACGCCAAAGTAAAGTGTAGATTGCATTAAAAACTCATTTTCTGTGTCATCACGACATCGGTCAACCTGCCTTAATAGCTACTTTCCTTCGTTCCTCATCAATTATGATGAGAATAAAAAGAGCAACAGTTTGCATATGCCGTTAATTTGCGGAGGGAGTCGTGCTGGCTTGAAAGATTTCCTCTCTGTGCATAAGAAATGGCCCTAAAATGCCAACCATGCATGAGAATTGTCAAATCAATATGTCAGGTTCTTTCTTCACCTACCTGAGCTTCGTGCTTCTTGCTCTACCAATCACTTTCTCACACAAAGTACCTTGTATTTGTTATTATCCCTAATAACTTTCATTTGATAGGAGAAGAACAAATACGTGAACCTTTACTGGGGAGAACCTAATGTGAAATAAGGAGGAATTTCCTTGCTAAGAAAGCTATTCAACAGGGGAACAACCTATATCAGTACTGCCTAACCTTTTTGCTATTGTGTGCCAAAAGCAGAGGGAACCTGGGGGAGTCACATAATAATAATAATAAGAGTTGGAAGGGACCTTGGAGGTCATCTAGTCCAACCCCCTGCCCAGGCAGGAAAACCT
>JANHFP010007677.1:7919-26794 GCA_032468135.1 Calamaria suluensis | reverse complement strand
ACTCTAGGGGGCGGTGCTCATCTCCGTTTCAAAGCCAAAGAGCCAGCGCTGTCCAAAGACGTCTCCGTGGTCATGTGTCTGGCATGACTAAACGTTAAAGATGCATGGAACGCTGTTCCCTTCCCACCAAAGTTGCATTTTTATGTGCTTTCTAAACTTCTAGGTTGGCATAAACTTGGACAAGTAACGGAAGCTCACCCCATTACATGGCACTAGGGATTTGAACCGCTGAACTGCCAACCTTCTGATCGTCAAGCTCAGCTGTCTTACCCACTGAGCCGCCGTGTCCCCATACTGTACAGGTAGGACTCAACTTATGACTGGTCACTTAAGTGGCTGACTGAAGCTACAGCAGATGTCCCAGAAGTTGCAAGAAAGACCTGGTTCTGAAGATCTGATGGTCATCCTCGCTCCCAGTCATGTGATTGCATGTAGGTTGCCTGGCAATTAGCCCACATTTCTGACCATCTGCAGCATCCCAAGGTCATGCAACCATGATTTATGACATTTCCACCAAACCCTGGCATCTTCTTTTGGCATAAAATGTCCCGTAGTAAGCACTGTTTCACTTAATGACAGTGAAATTTGCTTTAACAATCATCTATTTGCTTAACAATCGCCACAAAAAAGGTCAGAAAATCAGGTGATCACTTTATGACCATCAAAAACTTATAACCATAACAGACAGGTTCCACTACAGTCATAAATTGAGGATTACAAAGCTCGCACCACCATAAAAGCAAATATTTCACTACTTTAAATACCCCCAAAGAGTGTAATCAATTACTTTTGAGGAACAGACTCATAAGCAAACCATTTAATTTTCATTATTTATCCCAGCTGCTCTAAGAAAGATGAAGCTAAAATACTTTAATATTGTAACTTGCCTGCAGAATTCAAACTCTTCCAGTGCCAACTCTGGGAGCCTGACTTCGCCGCACGGCTCCAGACCCCCTTCCACCACGAAATCCCCCACGAAAACTGCGGCCACGGAGAAATCGCCCAGAAACACCAAAGGTCTCTGTGTTCAGCTTCCGTTCTTCAGCCCACGTTGTACGCCGTGAACTAAAGAACAAAAGTAACCAGTTTTCCTGTTACAGTCAAGTTCTCTTTAACTTCCTGCTGTAAAACTCTTGTCTCAAGCAGACTTAAGAATAAAGTCATTGCATTATTTCCCACACAAAGGCTAACGAAATATCCTATATAATGTGCTTTATGGTTGTAAATTATTCCAAATCATATTGCTGCTGCTGAGATTTCCAAAACACATAGATCAAAGTAATTCAGAAGGATGAATTAGAGATAAAGGATTTAGTAACCAAGCAGCAGTATTTAAGAGTTACTGTACGTTTCGGCCAAGAATATGTTATATATATTTGATTTTTTTTCTGCTTCTCTCTATCATTAAAATCTTAACAGAAGACAGAACTTTGTAAAAGTTAAGAAACAACGATATCAAGAGCCCCAAATACAGTTTCTAAATATTTTGGACTCCCATCACACAAAAATGAGATTAAGGCTGAAATCCAAGGATTTCTACAAAGTTTTTGGTTGATCCAAGTTCTTTCAGTCTCAAATTTCTTCCTTATCCCCATCTATGACTGCTTACCAAACTTTAAATGTTAAGTACTGTAGAGTACTTTAGAGACTAAAGAAATGCTTTATAACTTTTCAAGCATGCCTTCAATAATCTGGGAAGGGTTATAGGTAAAATCTTACAGTATAGTACAAAATTGAGAAAAAGCATTCATTTGCAACTGAAAAAGGACCAGGGACTGCAGATTTAAGGACATTCATTGGTTGAAAGGCAAATTTCTGCTCAATATACCAGGCAAAAACAATATTAAACTGACAGAATTAGTGTGGAAGAGATAAAATAAAGCTGCTAGAGTTGTTACCTAGACTTCAGTTCTGATGAGATATTATCAAAGAAGGATTTTGTTTTGTCATAATAGCAGTTGGGTCCCAGCAGATCTTCATCTGGTTTGCCATCACAGTTTTCAGCAGCCACAGTAGGCTCTCCCTTTTCTTCTCCGGTATCAACTTTATCATCTGATTGGAGGGGGGGGGGGGAGAGAGAAGAAATTGTTATTTTAAATGTGTGTATATATTAACAAGCTAAACTGTAACTAGAGATCAGGGGTCTCCAAACTTGACAACTTTAAGACTTGTGGGAGTTTAGCTTCCAAAATCACTCAGCCAACATGGCTGGCTGATGAATTCTGGGACTTGAAGTCCACAAGTCTTAAAGATGCCAAGGTTGGAGGCCCCTGTACTGGATGTTTTCTTTCATCCACATCAAGGAGAGGGAATTGGAATACAATAAACAGCCAAAGTGCTAACCCTTGAAATTAAGTTTCTTCCTGAATTCTTTATCCAATTCTTCTCGGTTGAACTGTGCATTGGCGCTTTCAAAGTCGAAGTCACCTTCAAACTTGATCGTATTCTCTTTCACAGCAGCTGGTCGATTCTGTCCTCTGGAACGATTCCTAGTCCTTCTATTTCCTAAACAGAAGATGTTACAATCTTCTAGTGAGAATTCATTTAATTTTAGACAAAGCAAGGCTTGACCTCACGTGCTCTTTGCTCAAGGCAATTATTGCATGATGCTGTGTTGCTCAACATCATTTGAATTCTAAAGAAGGGATGCCAGCAAGCTGGCTGATCTGGTACTTCTCATTTTCTATTATGATTGCCTGGCATGAACACCTAGAATTTGAGGGAGATCACCTTACACTCAGCAGAAGTCCATCAAATCAGAAACTTCAGGAAATTTTGCTTCTGAATCTTGTTTATACAGATAGTCCTCGACTTACAACCATACTTTTAATGACCGTTCAAAGTTACAACAGCACTGAAAAAAATAATGTGACTGTTTTTCACGCTTATGACTGTTGCAGAATCCCCATGATCATATGATCAAATTCAGACCAGCTTGGCAACTGGCATGTACTTATGATGGTGGTAGTGTCCTGGGGTCATGTGATCCCCTTAAGCAAAGTCAATGGGGAAGTCAGATTTACTTAACAACTGTGTTACTAACTTAACAACTGCAGTGATTTACTTAATGACTGTGCCAAGAAAGGTCATAAAATGAGGCAAAACTCACTTTACAACTGTCTTGCTTAACGGGAAATTTTGGGCTCATAAGTTGAGAGCTACCTGTATTGCAACATAGTGAAAAATTCTATTTAATTTTGAAATATTTTGCTCAACCTCTACTTTATTGAACATTACAGAAATACCGGTTAGTACTATTAGTTAATACTAATTCATTTAACATTTTGACTTAGATTTGAAATATTTCTCCTAGACCAGCATAGCTTCTTCGGCTAATGCTGCTAAAGTCATCACTCCATAAGATTTCAGGTCCTTGTGGACTATACTGATGTCCTTTCATTTTAATTATTTTAGTTTTTCATGCATAGAGATAAATTCTTCTAGCCTTCAACTGAAGTAGGAGTAAGCTGAATTAATTAGGAGTAATTAATCTTGATTTTTCTATGAAAAGTTGCATTACAGCATTAATGCAGAAGAGGGCAATTCAGTTGCTTTGAAGAATTAAATTAAATTACGTTGGACAATTTACAATCAGGTAACATACCTGATCTCCTCCTCTGGGGCCTTCTATTCTCATCATTCACCTGCCTTTGCGTTTGCACAGGTGGTGGGTCAACTATATCTAAGACAAAATAGGAAAACCTGTTCATTCCATAGAGCCAAGATGCTGAAAGGCAACAGCAGATGGTAGTTCCAATTACTATTTATTTAAAACACTGGCATATTGTCTGAAGGAAAAGATTTCAGTACCATTTGTCTTGTGATTCTGCTGAATCTGACGTGTGTTGCGTTGAATTGCTGGAGGAGCTTTGACTGCCTTTTTGGGATTAAAGCTGTTATCCAGCGGGCCAGTCTGAACAGCCTGCTCCACCATTGGACTTTTGCGCACTGAATGAACAGATGGAAAAGCAGCACCTGAGAGAAACCAAGCAACGTCAGTAACCCCTGTATTTGTAACCAAACTTGATTTGTGCTCAGAGACCGTGGGCTTCCCTCAATCCTGTCAAAGATTTTGAAACAGAACCTTCTCCTGAAAGAGACTTGCTCTAGGAAGCATTAGCAATTTATCAAAAACACTGCACAGATGGAGATGCTACAAGACACAAATTCAATTTTCCTATAGTTCTTGAATAGTAGCAAATTTCAACAGGTTACTTGAAATAAATCCCGCTGCACGTATTTCACACCAAACCAGATTGGTTCTCAGATTTAGATGAAAATCACACCCTCTGAATCTTTGGGAAGAAAGTCTGAAAGCTAACTCTTTCATACAGAAATATGAGTACTGACATAATTGAAAGATCTGGTTCACATATCACAATGAAGTTGAAGTGTGCTCTTTTGATTAAGTTAAACAGTTGACTGTGTAAGTGCCACATGCTAAGCCGAAACCAAACAAGTAATATTGCTCAGAAAGACATATGAATGTACCAACATTTACGAAGGTTAGCTAGCTGCTGGATTGTCAGGCGATTATGATCATGGATTCCTCACCATATTGACACAGGCAGCTAGTAGCAAAGCTCAAAGGTACCAGTATATATGCATACCAGCTTCAGACTTGTGGGATTTGCTATCAGATTGGACCTGTCCATCCAGCAGAAAATGTAAACATTCCATAATAATTTGGTTCAATGGAAAACATAGCTTTTTCTAGGAGAGCACACATTCAAACTTTCACCAGCATTGGTGTGTTTCTGAAAATCTTTAGCCTGATTATCCGTTCACCTGAGAAAATAGTTTCCAATATAAATATCATAACAAGTCATTTGGAAGCCATTCCACTCAAACATACAAATTTAGAATAGCTGTGAGAGATTAGCTTTAAAAGAAAGCTTAACAAAGCCTCCATGAGGGAAGCGACAAGCTTTCAGCCTGTCTGTAAAAAAATTACGAGCTGACCTCAGGAAGGTATGAAAAGCCTTTGAGGGGGAGGAATGAACCAGTAAGGACTTAGAAAAGCAGCTATAATAGTTCAGCAAGGAGCTGACAAGTCCTCTTGACAAGTATTAAAAGCTTTATATCTACTATTGTTTTCTGGCTATTTAACACTGACAACAACATGAAGCACAGCAAGATCAAGGTTCCTGCTAAGGACACACGAAACTTCTGTTTTGGAAGGAAAATAAAGCATGCAGATACATGGGTTCCTGTCCCTCTTTCAACTGCAAAATTCAATTAACTGAATATACAACTCTTTCCTTTCTGTGTACGATTAAGTTTCATCTCCTCTTTCCCCTCATATATTCCATTACTGTGATGCTGATTGAAACATCAAATACGAGAAAACATATTATACATAAAACAGAGTCATCCATAAATCTTGTCTGGGTCCCATATATCTTTTTAAAAAACCCACACTGTAATTGTATTTGAAACTAACTCACACAGAAGGCAATCATACAGAGCTATGCATTTCCATAGTAAGATAAAGTCCAACCACTTTGTAACTAAATAATTGAAAATTAAATCTGAACCATGAATTCTGATTTGTGTAGGCATATGCTTACAGGCAACACATATTTTGTTACTGTTTGAAACAGTAAAATATATATTTATGCAATGCTTGTGTTATGTCAAAACCTCTTGAAACCATTTTTAAGTGACCCTGAAGGCAAAAAAAATTCTAGAGCTGCAAATTAACTTCTAAGATGCCGAGCTGACAAAACAGCATTACCCTTTCTGAATATCCACTGCAGGAGATTCAGAAAACTTCTATTACTACTTAAAAGCCACTCACACAGCTTTCCCCAAATCCTTAAATATGATTCTGAGGAGATCTGCAACTTCAAATAATTCTCCATCTCTGCTTTAGACAACCCAAAATTCAAAAGGAAGTGTGGCAGAAATGCCATCCCACCAAGCGTTAACTACGTTCAAACCTTTTCAAGAAAATGTACAAAAATGCATTCAGAAAGCACAGAAGAAATAATATAATTAACCTGACGATAACAAGAAGCACAACTCCCGGAAGAAAATCTTACTATAGAAACGTTCAACCTCTTTGAAGAGTTGAACAAAGAGACTGCTCCTTGCCCTCTCCTTCCCAACTTTTGCCTACTGTTGCTGAACCCTGGCCTCACAGGTTTGCCACAGAATTCAAGCAAGAGCAAACTGCAGGCCCATCAACTAGTCAGGATGCTGAATTCACCAGGCCACAATTTATCTGGAGAAACCGCTTTACCAAATGTAAACTGCTATAATTCCAACACCACTCAGGAATTCACAAGGCATGCCCCATGTTCAATGGATTGCTTTGTGGATGTCCTATCCTCTGCCAATATACTAAATATTATAGGAATACTTTTCTCGCAGCTTTAATTTGCATCCCCTCCCCCCTCTTCTTGTAGTTGTACAGGTAGGACTTTTTGCAAAGTGGAAGGCTTCCAAATCTGCAACAGCTCATTCTCCACATGTTTATGCTCCCAAATTTCTCTGGCTCCACCCTGCACTATCCCTTCAGCCTAGTTTTCACCTCAGAACACTACATGAGTGACTAAGAAATGAGTTCCTGTTCATCTACCCATCTGATACCTGGAGCAGGTGCACCAAGGGTTTCAGAAACAAGACTACTGCGGTAATTCTTGCACATGTTACTCTGTACAGGAAGAAAGGTTCTTTTTAAACAACAACAAAGCTTTTGCAAACACCATGCAATTCTTCTAATACTTGGAATCCTCAAGCTGCTGTTACCCTTAGAAGACAGCAGATGTGGCTCTGATGACAAGTCAGGCTCTGAAACTGGCTGAGGAGATGAAGAAGTGCTAGGACTGGAAGCAGCTGCTGATGCTGGAGGGCTTACCAGCTTCTCTAGAAAGACAGACAAGGGAGGAGAAGAAAAAGCAGAGGAGGAGACTGGTGAGACACACGGCAGTACTGGCATTCAGATGACTGAGGAGAGAAGGTTTAAGTAGCTAA
The DNA here is from genome assembly GCA_032468135.1 of Calamaria suluensis. Classification (NCBI taxonomy): domain Eukaryota; kingdom Metazoa; phylum Chordata; class Lepidosauria; order Squamata; family Calamariidae; genus Calamaria; species Calamaria suluensis. The sequence goes on along the minus strand of JANHFP010007677.1, from coordinate 19,816 downwards.
CATATTCTTAAAAGTTCAGAAACTTGGAAGAATTTGACCGGGGAACAAGACAGATCCTGTTAAGTTGCCCACCATCAGATATATATTATACATCATATGCTAACTTTATGCAGAAATGACTTTAATAAGTGACAGAAATGAAAAAATGGACAAAAAATTAATATGTAATTTAACACTGAATCATTTATTTTCCATGAACGAATACATGAGTAACCTTTACTTTTCTCACTGCTCAGAATTCTATCCTGTGTTTCCAAAAATATGTTAGTGTTCATGTAGAAAACAGGAGCCCAGCATTCATCCACCCCTACAAAACCCCCAAAGAGTAACTGCTCAGATGCACTGAAAAGAGGAAGGAATCCTAATATGTGTTCAACTGATATTCATTACTTTGTACACTTTACTCACTTATACCATCCAGCGAGTAGCCTGTCTAAAAATGGATTAGTTGAACAAACTTCACTTAATAACCTTGTTTAAAACCAGTAGACAGTTAAACACTGGTTTTTGGGAAGCTGTGCTTTCATCTTAACAAAGGTCCAAATTCAAGGTATCTTTAAATGTAATTCTCACTCTATATATCAGTCAGTGCCAAGGTGAGAAGTCTTCAGATTAGAAAGTTATATAATGAAATGTTTTCCCACAATACCTTGATACAAATTATTTTTAAAAAATGCTTTCCTTATTCATCAATATGTATTTCTCCCTCAGAAGAATATTCTCTGCCACTAATTAAATGGTGTAGCCCAGAGCCTGATCATCTCAGCGGCAGGAAGGTGTTTGTTACTCACCTAAACCAAGAGATGCTGCATATTGTTGGCCAATTAAAGAATTGGCGGCAAGCTGACTGTAGGATGACATCCCTCTGAAAGGACTATAAGGCACATGAGGTTGAAAAGAAGATGCAGACGCAGAGCTCAGAGACGACTGCAAAAAGTGAATGTGAGACTATTAGCAAAAAGAAGAAAACAATATGGATGACAGTACAAAAATTTCTTTATATCTTTAAGAACTGCAAAGATTAACATATTATGCCTCTGCTGGTTTAATAATGGTTTCTGAAGAAGCCAACGTGGTCTGGCTGAATATATTTAATATCAAGCTGGCAGGCAGTGTAACTTCCAGTCGGTAACTTTAAATCTGATGATATTGTGAAAAGAACAGTATCATGAGAAAAAAAAGGAAAATCCATACTGAACGTGACCAATTTTCCACATGAAGCTGAGGGTGAAAATCAAATGACTCTAACACGAATTATGTATTATCATCTTAATAAAGAGAACCACAGTTGGGGTAGTGATTAGAAACTGGGAGACTGTGAATTCTAGTTCTGATTTAGATAGGAAGTCATCTGGAACGTTCTAGGCCAGTCATTCACTCTCAACCCTAGGTTGAGACTACTTCCCAAAATCAAGAAAACTACAGGGACTCATCCAGGCAGCTACCAGAAGTCAAGACTGATTTGAAGGCACCCTGAATGTCTTAGTAAAAGCCAGCTGCTATAGTCTTCACAAATCATAGTCATGAGAATAGATCTTCCTGTGTCACCATTTCCATCAAAAGCTAGTGCTATGTAATGCTAATAACGTTATTTTTTAGAGGGACACTTTTTGCCCATTGATAGATTTACAAGATTTTTGTTTCTAATGTGTCCATCACTATATCTGTTAAATCGCCAATCCTCAATGTGTTTCATTTTTGGGTTCTAGGTTCTGATTTTTGAACAGAAGTGCACTGGCCAAGCATCAAGATAGTGGTCAAACTTCTTTATAAAACTATATGGTTCCATCACACTATCCAGGTGGCAAATCAGAAAAAGCCCACATGCTGTTTAATATTAATTTAATAATTTTCCCATTGTTGGAGGGAGGGAAGTGGTCTTAAGATTTGAAATAACAAACTCGATTGAATACAAATGCATTTCAACAAAGTATATCTAGGATCAGTACTGCCATTATGCTTAGAACATGGTCAGATGGATTTCACCTTAACTCCCATTTCAATATCAATGTTTGCAAATGAGTACATCCTAAAACATGGCTAACAGTAGCTAAAAGTGAAATACTTCACGTTGACTGCGTTCATAAAGCATACTTAATGTTGGCACCAACTTTACTCATATTCTGGTTTATTTCAATACACTAAACCATGAATTAATCAAATGGGTTAGGTATCACAACAGAATAAACCATAAAAAAATATCCAAGAGGAACACTAACTAAGGATAACATTCTTATAGAAATGCAGTTTGCTAGGTTTTAAGCTGACCTCAGGAAGCACTGTACATAAAGTGTTGTTATATTTTAGATTTAAACAGCCATTGCAGTTTATTGACTATAGCTGATTTATCATGGAGTGTAAACCAAGTAGTATCTGAAATGATTAACGTACTGGAAACAATGGCAACTTAGTCAAATAATAGACAAAACATTTGAAAAACCTTAAAACTCAGAAGGTTTCCTGTTTTCATTTATATGCTCCTAAAACAAGGGAAATCCAACATAAATCAGTACATTCAAACCTGAATGTTCAGATTTTTTAAACGGCTAGTACTATTTTTGTTTAAATAAGACTAGGGTGTCTAATTAAACCAATTTGCATAAATGGCTATGTTGAAATATACCCTAGTTACATCACGTTTTCCAAGTAAAATCTTTACCAAGGGCTATTTTTCAAATGAGTTCAGGCAGAAACACTGGCCAAAGACGGACATTAGCCAATGATAGGGAACACCCAATTTCAATATTACAAATGACTCACTAGCCTGTTCTAGTCAAGCTACCTAAAATATTTCTCCATTAGGATCTGTTTGAGTTGTAAATTCATTGGAAGAGGACTCCATTTATACCATCACAACTGGGGACATTCTTGGTGGAAATGGGTGAGATAATCAGCCTTCCATTCTTTTGAGGTCAATAAAATGAAGACCCAGATTGTTGGAGGCAATATCCTGACTCTGTAAACCGCTGTAAAGCACTGTGGAGTAGTGTATAAGTCTAAGTACTATTGATACAATCTTCCCAATCAGACTCTAGTGTTTTGGAATAACAAGAAGTTTCTTGTTATTCCATTTCTGTTATCATTGTTCACTAGAGCAAATAAACAAGTCTTAATAAGATTTTGTTGTTAGTTGCAAAGTTGTGTCCAACCCATCGTGACCCCATGGACAATGTTGCTCCAGGCCTTCCTGTCCTCCTTAATAAGATTACTAATATACTGTTGTGGTTCAAGATGTTTGTGTTCGTGATTTTGTTCTCTACTTCACTTACAGTTCTATTGTTCTTCCCCTCGAGCACTGTATTTAACAGAAATCTATGACACCAAGTTAATCTTACAAAACGTAACAAGCAATGATAGAGTTGTTCTCACTGAATTAGAATTTATAAATAGGCCCAGTTGAATATATATATGCCTGCTAAGGGTGGTTTATATTTTTCAACATTCCCAAAGAGATACAATGTGAAATGTTTATTTGTTCCAGATGGAATTACTTACTTGGACAATAGCAGGATCTTGGGGCAGATTATGCTGCGCTTTTGGAGGCTCACATACAGTGATATCTTTAATGTCACTCCCTCGGAAGATGATATATTCATAAACTTCTTCCCTTGGAGGAGCAGGACGGTCTGTGGGACGATCTTCTGTTCCAAATGAGCGCACTTTGAATAAAGATTTAAGCGTTAGTACTTGAACTCAATGACTGTTTCACACCATCTTTATATACATATCTTTTTTTGTGTGTGTGGGGGGGTGTATATGCTTTGAGCTATGCTATCAATTCTCAAAATAGGAGCTAGTATTCATAGAAGTATTTGTAGCTCAGGGCTGAACTGTGGGGTCCTTGGTGCTCTCTGAGCTTGGTTTTCTTGCAGCTGTTTCATTATCAAACTAGGTAATGTCATCAGTGCAAGCTAGTATTTTTTAAGAACTTGTACCCACTGACCTGGCTACCAAGTGGCCCAAGTGGTTAGCACTTGTTGACCGATATTGCTTCCTTTTCCATTATACTATATTGTTGCTTTGGAACTCGGGTAACTCCTGCGAAGGAAAATTTATTAACTGATAATTTCTCAAGTTTTTCTAATCCAAGGACTAATGGAAGAAACTTATTTCTCTTCAATGTATCCTCCTCCATCCATGAGGAAGGGTAAATTGTGGCCAAGTGACAGGACATCCTGGGTGTCTTGTTTAATGTTCTCTCCAAGAAGCTTATCCAGCATTTATGCTGATAGAATGTGATCTATTTTAAGCCGTATTTTGAGAGTATACATTAGATGAATAAAGGTAGTCCTTGACTTACAGTCACAATTTAGTCCAATGTTTTTGTTGCTGAGACATTTGTTAAGTGAAATTTGCCCCCTTTTATGACCTTTCTTGCTACACTTATTAAGTGAATCACTGAAGTTAAGTTAATAATACAGTTGTTAAATGAATCCAGCTTCCCCACTGTCTTTGCTTGTCAGAAAGTCACAGGAGATGATCGTATGACCCCAGGACACTGCAAGCATCATATATATGAACCAGTTGCCAAGTGTCCAGATTTTGATCACGTGACCATGGGGACACTACAACAGGTGTTTAAAAATGGCCATAAGTCACTTTTTTCAATGCCACTGTAACTTTGAATGGTCATTGAATCAACTGTTGTTATGACCTATACAATTATGTTCTTACACTAAGCATTCTAAAGACAGGATCTATCTAATAAGTTTTCAGCATTAGGCAGAGACATTTCATTTTCCAAAGGCTTTACATTATTTTTTTTCTTCCTGAACAATAAATATTTTGATAATAATGTCATTTTAATTTTAAAAAATGAACTGGCTGGAAATACTAATTAAAAATACAACGTAAATGTATTAAATAAAGATACAACAATACTGTTTTAATACAAGCATCAATGCCCGTATTTGTATGAGTGGTCCAAAAATTAAATCATATCAAATTTTTCTCATGCTTCAAATAAATAATTACTAAAAATTATACTTGAATGTTTTTCACTAATATTGCTCTCTTGCAGGAATGAAAACATATAGTTTGGGGCTGAAGAAAGAAGTAAACGAAATATTGAAGTAATTCACCCCCCACCCACCCCGTTTTCTTTAAATCATGCCTATTCACCCCTGTAAAATGGAGCGCAATTAGCAAGGAAGTTTGATACTGAGAGAAATGCAAAATGTTTATTCAACACAAAGAGGAGGAAAAAGAAACTGACATTTTTAAAGACAGTAATCCTCACTCCAAAGACCTGTGTAGTTTCCAGTGAGAGAGGAAGGAGAAACATGACATTTGGACAGGAAGATCAAGAAGTTGTTCCACTCAGGAAAAAAAGTATAGCCTAATAATAGGATTCACCTTCTGGAGTACAAAAATTACATGTGTATTAGGCTGAGCTGAATCAAATTAGCAGAACTTCATTCTCATGGCAGGAAGTTCCTTTGTTTTCACTACAACAACTGACAAGCTTCCTCGTTCATCCACATTTGTTGCTGCCAGATTAAAGCTAGAGGTCTAGTTAGATGCTCGTGATACAGTATGCCTCTCTGAACCAGTTAACAACCATACAACTCTTCAGATGCAGCCAGATTTTTTAAAAGCAGTACCTCTTTTATTTCCTTCTTAAGTATAATCATACCACAGGACTTCTCAATTTACAGTAAGACAATTAAGCCTAGAATTTTAGACAGAAATCATTGTGATTATTAAGTGTGACAGCTCCACTTAACAACTACAAACCCAGTTCTCCTCATTGTGGTTGTTAAGCAACTGCACAGGAGTGCCTCAGTGTGGGGGAGGCCTTGGAAGGCCAGGCACACAGAAAGCTAACATGGTTTGAGAGGCCTCAGCCACTGGCACATGGGCTCCTACTCCTCCCCACCTTAGAGGTGTGGGTTTTCTCCTTGCCCCATCATGCCTGAGTCCTTGGTGCTGCTGATAGATGTGCCTAGTTGATGTGAGGCTCAGATAGAAAGCTAGCAATCTTTAACAGAGGCAAATCTTTCTCAAGGCTGACCAGGAATAGGAGGTTGGCCAGCAAAATGATGGGGCTGGGTGAGGTGGGGCAGGGAGAAGACCCAGGCACAGTGTTTCACCACTACTCATTAAATCAGTCCAATGATTTCACCTGAAAGGTAGTTTTCCTCTGTTTTAAAGGATTCAGCCATTAAAGTTAACGAAATCCTGAGGCAGATATAACTTTCTTTTCAGGATTCTGAAGAAGTTTGAAAATGACAATCTGCTTTAATAAAATGGTCTGTGGTATTCCTTTGTAAGATTTATATGGCTGCTCATCTGAAATACATGACATGCAGCTAATACTAAAAATACATTCATATATAAAAAAGCCCACATAAAATTCATTTCAGCCAAAAGGAAATTACAAAAGTTATGTCCGGTACCACAACAGGAAATGGGCACCATTGCATATTCAGAACCCCAGGCTACTGCACAGAACCAAACCTTCAAGGTTTTGCAGGTCTGGGGCCAATGTAATCTCTGGAGGAATGATATTCAAGAGGGCAAATCCCCCCTGCAAAAACGGCTCACTTCTTGGGTCCATGCTGACACTACTTAGATGGGACCCACAGCATGCCCCTACTACTGGACGGGATCAGACAGACAGACAGACAGAAAAAAACGGAGAGATGATCTCATAAATAATCTAGACCAATAGCAACTTAGTGCTATTACAGCACTCTCTAAGTAGTTTACACAGTCAGCAAATTGCCGCCAACAATCTAGGTCCCCCATTTTACTCACCTCAGGATGGAAGGCTGAGTCGACCTTGAGCCAGTCAGAATTGAACTGCTGGCAGTTGGCAGAGATAGCCTGTAATACTGCATTCTAACCATTGCGAAACCTGGGCTCTTAAAGACCAAGGCTCTAAAGATGTTTACCTTCATCTTGAATGGCACCAAGAAGCACACCAGTAGCCAATGCAGTTTGGCAGAGCAGTAATGTCACATGTACCAAATAATAAAATCACTTGACATTCTGCAACAGATAAAAGCCCTACACAGACTGTATAATAGTAATTATTATCGTTGTATATCATGTATACAGCAAAACTGGGTTAATGTAATGTAATGTTAATTGTTTCTTTCATTGGCAATGGCTTCCAGTAATGCAGAAAGTCAAATCCCTTTAGGAAGTGGCTGAAATTTGCTAATTATTCCCAGCTTCCTGTAGATCTTGCAACTGGAAAAAGGCACTTTTTAAACTACAGAGGATGTTTGGGATCCTTAATCCAGTCTAATAATATTTGAACACTAAATAACTCCAAAATGAAGTGTTATAAAAGCAAGCTAAAAACTTTAGCCTTGCCAAAATTTCAGTTTAAAAGAACTTTGCTTCAAACTGATCTAGGTCCTCTCCAGGGGCTGATAATTCCTTCCATGTAAAAGCTCAGTAGTGATCATATTAGGGTTTTTCTACCTTGGCAACTTTAAGATGTGTGAACTTCAATTCCAAGAATTCACCAACCAGAAATCCACATGTCTTACAAGTTTGCCAAGGCTGAGAAACACTGGATCATACAGATTCCTTTTCTGAAAAGACCCCTGCCTATACTCTTGCAGGAATAAAGGGCACAAGATTGATACTGATTCATTCTGCTATGATATGGATGGCCGAGTTCTGGCATATGTTACTGTCTAAATTGGTTCCAAAGGATGGCTGACTTCTTCATGGTTCCCGTCTCTATTTTAATCCAGTTGCCATTTTATCAGAATATGGGGTAAGCTCTTCTTTGTTCATCAGTCCAGGATACTAAACCAGCTGCCAGCAATTGGTGGACCTAGGCAAACATGCAATTACTACCTCCAGTCCCAAAGACATTTATGATTTATTTAAAAACTTTGGCATTCCAGATGACCATTCAATTCATTTCTATGGACAAGCAGCTTCTGGCCACATCACAGTCTAAATAATTTCACTAGTCTGAAATCACAAGTTCCAACAAGCAGTATGCAAAACTGCTAGCAACTCTTTCCTACAAGGCTTCTGGAATTTAATAATAATAATAATAATAATAATAATTTATTAGATTTATATACCGCCCCTCTCCTCGCGGACTCGGGGTGGTGTACAGCCATATACACGATCTCAAACTGTTAAGGTCACTCTCTAAGGTTGGACTGTAAAAGATTAGCTGTGACCATGTAAAAGGAGCCACAACAGAAGTAGCAACTGAAAGAAGGAATATAAAGTAGATCCTAAAACACCTTTATATATAACTTATGTGCAATACTGTCTTTTTATGACTGTGCGGGTTTTTTTTTACTTTCATATTTATTTTGGCCACATATATTTATTTCAGATTCTGCAATGTTTGGCCCTTTGCTAATGGATTCTTTTGACAAACTGTTTTAGAATTATAAACCAAGAGGTAAGTCATTATATCCCCAGAATAATCTCTTTACACAAATCTGACAAAATAGAAAGCATAAAAGCTGCAAAAGCTGCATAAAGAAACTTGCAGATGAAGGTTCAGGTAAGCATCAAGGATTGAGTATCAGGTTGCACCAGTTCCTGGCATCTCCAGTTGAAAGTATTCAAGTAGCAGGTGGGGGAAAAAAAATCATAGCCTGAAAAACACAAACAAAGATGCAAGCACTATGGGGCAATTTAAGTTAATGCTCTGAGCCATCAGAGACGGTTGTAGATGAAGATTTTGGATAATTCATTTTCCATTAGGCCCGCTTGTCTAATGCTCTGCTGAAAAGAAAAAAAATGGTAAACAAGAATGTGTGGCTTCTGCAGGCTGATCAAATAGATTTGTGCTGCCCTATTTAATGTTACAAAGAAATATTTTCCCCAATTACAGTATATTGGCAAACTGGAGAAACTGGTTATCTGTCTTTGTGAAGGACTGACTCCCAGATTTTCATTTTTTTATTATGTATTGATTTGGTATGGAGGAATAATAGCAGCTGATGTGCCTCTCCATTTTTCGATTTATTTTGCAGTCATGTCTGTGCCATCTTTATTTTGTTGCTACTATTCAGTCCCTGAGTTGGAAGGAGCAGGTGAAGAAGGAAGTCCCAAACAGGACGTTCACAGCCACATTTCATGTATAACTTTTTTTTTGGATGGGTACTCAACACTACCATTAGCAACTATGTCTCCTAATTTAAGCAAATCAAATAACTGTAGCTTTAGTAGGACATAACCTGCAGCTAGGAAAACAGTTTTGAGATATCCAGAATGCTACTTTCTGATGATTTTTAATAAAAATTGGATTTTAGGGGGTTATTTATTGGAAATCTTTTCCTTGCAATCTATTATGAAAGGAATTGTACATAGAGGGTGCAATTTCACTTGATCTGCCTATAAAATGTTTCCCTTTTATACATTTCCTACAACATATATAATTTATGTTAAGTCTCTTATCACATCCTTGGTTGTAGTCATATAACTACATGGCGGGGCTACAACTTTGGGTCTCAGACTGCAGCTGGATGGATGTTATTTGAGAGGATCTGATTCTACTTTGCTGTAAAGTTGATGGAAAAAAGAACAAAGTTGGTGCAGGAGAATCTGGTAGATTGTAGGAATGATCAAATTACCAATTAATGTATAGATAACTATCTATTAAACTATTGTATTTTATTCCAACTTTATTCCAATTTCATTTTAAACTGTATTTTAATCAATTTTCATTTTAAATTGTATTTTATTGCAAGTTCGTTTTAAATTGTATCTTATCCAATTTCAATTTAAATTGTTTCTATCTGATTTTAGTAACAATTAGTGTCTGTAAAGTCTATACTTTGATATGGCCCAAGGGCTAATCAGTAAACTATTGATTGATTGATACTTTGAAATCCACCGGATGAACCACAGATTCCCAGCAGTTTATGGTAATAAAAGCAATGCTGTACATTAAAGATGAAGATGTCACAATAAAAATCAATATAGATTTGACATAAATTACTTGGGCTCCAACACAGCCCTCAGTCTCCAACTAAATAAGAACACTGCATAGAACCCTAGATAGAACAATGGCAACAATTACATATTAAAATGTACATTTGATCCGCTGAATTAAACTAATGAAGATTGTATAGCACAAAAAAAAACAGAATAACTACCTAATATTTGCAAATCAAACTGTTGCCAAAGGACCTCTTTTCTTTAAAAAAAATGGGGGGTGGGTAGCATGTGTGTGTGTGTGTATAAACTTAGGTGGAAAGGTAACAGTATTCTGTGTGCCTTTTGCATATAGCACTCTTGGTCAAATGACCACAGAAAATGTCTTCAGACAATGCTGGCTCACTTGGCCAAGAAACAGATGAGCATTGCTTATGGCTGTACACTGCCCTGGGTCCGCAAGGAGAGGGGCAGTATAGAAATTTAATTTTAAAAAAATTTAAAAAAAAATTGCACCCTAGATTTGGGCAAGACTGGACAAGGAAACCTTTACATGCATGCATGCATGCATGCATACATACATACATACATACATACATACATACATACATACATACATACATACTGGCCTCCCTTAATTTTAAAAATATCAGTAGAAAAACAATTAAACCATACATACACACACACACACACACACACACATACTGCATTTTTTGCACCATAAGATGCACTTTCTTCTCTCCCAAAATGACGCAGTCAGTCATTAGGCAGATCATATTAGTGGTTCATGGGATTTAAAATTATGAATTTACTGGTCCCTGAGGTCCGAAAGGTTGGTGACCCCCGTTCTGTTTAAATAGAAGGTCATGTTGCTTTGAGGGCTGTGGAGTTGGGAGCTGTTTCTTTGAGAGGATTGCATTGTGGGAAGTGTGGTCCGGGAGGTGTGGCCACATCACAAACCTGGACAAACCAAGACAACCAAGGGGCAATCACATGTCCGGCCCAATGAAAATACTCAGCCGGCCTGCCAACAAAGAGAAGGTTCCATTGAGAACTTCCATTAACCAACTGCCACTACCAACTGCCATTCTAACTGCCTGCAAGGAAAAAAAACAAGATTTGTGAACAGGGGGACAAATCTAATGTCCCTTTACAATAACAAACAGGACAAGTTATAAATATTCAGAGGAATCTCACCTTGGGTGTAAGTCTTTGATTTGAGGATGCCTGAAATAAACTTGATTTGAATAAAAACCTGTTTGCTACAGTTTAACTGCCTGTTCTCAGCAAAGTTAGATCCTGGAAACAGGACAACCCCTGGTTTAGAGCAGGGGTCTCCAACCTTGGCAACTTTAAGACTTGTGGACTTCAACTCCCAGCATTCTCTCCAAGGTTGGGGACCCCTGGTTTACAGTGTTGTAGAAACCTCTGTATGAAGGCAGTCTAATATTTTAGCACTACAGAAGGATCTCACCCTTTTTAATTGTTTTCTGAAGACTTGGTAATGTCATAGCTGATCAGACCAAATGTTAATCATCTCTGTTTATGGCACATTCCAGTTGACCTTTGGATACTTTATCTCAGAGGTAAGTAAATGTATTATTTGGAACATGCTTGGAGCATGTATTTTATCTCTTACTTCTATCGGCGGAGTAATTTGTCTTTGTTCCTTGGCTACTGCATGAAATATGAATACTATGTCAGGCACAACAATATTACAGCCTTCTGCAGCATTCAGTGATGATAAATTTTTAAAATGCCTATGGACAGTAGGTCTGATAAAAGCATTGAAGGCATTTTTTTGTTGTTAATGGGATTTTTTTAAAAAAAGAAACCACTCCTCAGGAGATTATGAACCATTGTTGTCAGAAGTGGGATTCATTTACCTCCCCTAAAGGTAAAGGTTTCCCTCGCACATATGTGCTAGTCGTTTCAGACTCTAGGGGGCAGTGCTCATCTCCATTTCAAAGCCGAAGAGCCAGCGCTGTCCAAAGACGTCTCCATGGTCATGTGGCCGGCATGACTAA
>JANHFP010007675.1:9440-21612 GCA_032468135.1 Calamaria suluensis | reverse complement strand
GGGGGGGGCCCTCCGAAGGCCGGGCGGGAGAGCGAGGTCGCTGCTCCCGGTCGCGGCAGAGGCGGAAGCGGAAGTCGCATATCCTTCATCTTCAGTGCTTACTTGAATGATGGATAACTGAGGTGCTGTAACCCAGCTAACCCATTTTCATCTCTAGCTTGGAACTGGAAAAGGTCATGGACCTCTTTGCTATCAGACCTTTGAAACATACCTTACTGTTCTTCCTATAAAATACTCCCATAGTATTTTAGACATACTATGCACTTGCTGTTCATTACTTCAGTGACAGTTCCATATGCTTCACTGTCTCATTTCCACTCCAATACACACATACACACACACAAAATCGGTCTTTCTTCATTATCCTCATTCTGAATACAAAGAATAGAAATACTTACACAAATAAAAGATATACAAACATAGTATTTAATTGTTTCTAAGTACTGTACATTATCTGAACTAACTGTTTTACTCTGATATTTACATAACCTGTTTGATTCTTATTCCAGTAACATGACAAATTTCAGAACAGGAAGTTTATTACTTAAGATGATTTCTGGAATGCAGGTGTAGAAAACATACATTGTAGCCAATACAGTATAAGAAGTAATGAACTGTTTGTCAGAAAAGACAGAAGGTCTCATATTTTTAAAAAACAATGTAAAGTAAAACATTTAATCATATGAAAGCACATAATCCCAGCCTTTAAAGTTGAAGCAGACATTATTAAAAGTAACAAAAGCCCAATTTTATGGTTTACAATAAATATACAACTATTATAATATACACAATCCACAAATGCTCTTGGAATGCTTTGTTCAAGACACCTGATGCTATTATATTTTATTAAGGAAATTATACAATGCAGATACATGCATTTGATGCTTTCACAGTGAGCTGTTCACATTATTTTTATTTACATATTTAAACATATTTTAACATTAATCTTCTCTTACAAAAGTTGCAGGTTGTTCACATTATGCTGAGTCTCTTGATTGTGATAGCATAGAAATAAGATTAATGAAGAAATACATAAAGTCATTTAACTCTGAAAATGCATGAATGCTAGACAGATAATTTCTATCTCAGTGTGAAATAGGGATTTGCATTTAAGAAAACAAATTTAAAATTGATATTTTATTTTAGATCTGTTTAGCTATTTAAAATTTATTTGATACCATTCTGAGATTTTCACATTTTCAAATCCTGACAGCAATTTTAGTTTAGAAAATTATTTTTTCACATAATTTGGAAAATAAAGAACCTACTTTCTCTAAACAGGCAGACCTGATGATCACCCACAAGTATTAAGTATAAGTAATAAGCTAAATGACCAGGCTTGCAAAATTTTGAAGAATGGAAGTAAGTTTACGTGTTTCTTTTTTCTATGAACAAAGTATTTGTACAGTATAGAAAAATATATAGCTAAAATTCATTCCTAAAGTTATTTTAACCTGGCATTGTTTTGTTATTTTTAGACATACTATGCACTTGCTGTTTATTAATTAAGCCTTACTTCAGTGACGAGTTCCATATGCTTCAAACTCATTTGAAGTTTACTTTGGAATTCTATAGTAAAATAAATTACATTTGGCTTCCATTATTAAAATAAGTTGCATGTTTGCAGACAACTTTGTATAATCAGAATGTTTTTTTATATGATGGGCAGGATTTTTGGCATCATGTGCATAATTTGAGTACAATGACAATTAATATATGGAACTGCCTTTGGCTTGCTGAGTCTTTTAAAATATATTGGAATGATTCCTTCCAAAATGTAAAATATTTTACTACCTTGCATATAAATACAATGTGGGCATGTATCTTTTTTTTAATACACTCACTTTTAAATGCACATATGGAAGAGATCAGAGAAAAACAACTATGTGAAATAAGGCTTCTTTCTTCAAGTTTTAGCCAACAGTACTGGATAAAGAATAGGGAAATTATTTGGAAAAAAAAACCCAGGATTTTGCACACTCAAAATGATTTCTTATATCAAATTTCAAAAAGATTATCTCAGAGAAACTTTAAAACTGCTGAAGATCTTAATATCTGACACCACAAAAGGAAACTGGGCTTTGCAGAAAAATTGGAGAGGAAAATCCTCTCGTTGAGTACAGGTAATCCTTGATTTACAACCACAAGTAACCCCAAAATCTATGTTGTTAAGTGAAAAATTTGTTAAGTGGGTTTTGCCCCATTTTACAGTTGTAAAATGGGGCAAAAATTCCTGCCACTGTTGTTAAGTGAATCACCAAAGTTGTTAAATTAGTAAACCGGTTGTTAAGTGAACCTGGCTTCCCCACTGACTTTGCTGGTCAGAAGGTCACAAAATGGGTTTCACAGGACCTCAGGACTCTGCAACTATCATAAATGTGAACCAGTTAAGCATCCAGATGTAAACTGCATGACGGGGACGCTGCAACGGCCATATGTGTGAAAAATGGTATTTAAGTCACTTTTTTCCAGTACTGCTGTAGCTTCGAACGGTCACTAAATGAACTGTCGGAACCCGAGGACTACCTGTGGTCAAGGTATCTCAAAGCTGACAGAGGTTTTTTTTTCTTTCTGCCACTCCACCTTCCTAATTCTGCAATACAAGCACTGAGGTTAAAAAGCGCCAGCCTGAAATGAGGAGCTCATCACAAAGTTTGTTTAACCAGCATTTTCGTTTCCTATTGCCTTGATTTTATTTGTTCTTTACAAACCCCCTTCTCCCACCTCAATATCGGTCTTCAGAAGTGTGTGTGGGGGTAACCAACGACGTTGGCTCCCCCGCATTCCTCCGCACATCTGGGACGGCAGGTGTTCGGACTGTCCCTTACCTCTGAAAAGTTGACGGCCAAAGGGATGATCCCCGCCACGTAGCAGCCGATCAGCATGGCGAGGGAGAGCAAACTAATGGATACAAAGTCCTCCATGGCCGGCGTCTCCTCTTCAGGCTCAGCGGCTCAGCAGGGGAATTCGCCCTCTCGGCTCCCAATAAAGCCACATGGGCCAACCGCCTTGGCAAGGGCTCCTCAGCGGCAGGCAAAGCGGGGCGAGCACCCCCCGTTTTCGTGCAGAAAAAGAGAAGCCAAAGCGGCTCAGAGCGGCTTTGTTGCCGAGACTCACGGAAAAGACCCCCCCCCGCCCCGCCCCCGAAGAGGCCGCTTTGTCAAAGTCCCGCTCCGGAGAGTCTCCTCTTGCCCTCAGCTGGGCTCCCCGCTCAGGCAAGAGGCTCCCCCCTTTTCTTCAGAAGGAAGGCAGGCAGGCGAGCCAGGCCTCGTTACGAGGAGGACTCAGCCAATAAGGAATTACAGCCATGGAAACAGAAGGCGGGAAGAAAACCTGCCGGCCCGTCCCTCGCCTAAGCCGCTACTATCTCTCGCCTCCCTCCGCTAAGCGCCGTAAAGGCCAAGTGGCAGTCGGCCCTCCACTTCCTCTCCCCCTGCTCAATTTCCGGGAGACTTGGCAGTTGAAAGGAAACGCTATAAAGTCCACACCTTTAAAGAGTTGTGTTCTTTCCCTTCCGGCCCAATGTAAGATGGCAGACTTAACAACTCCAGCGTGCTATTGTGAAGTCTGGGAGCAGCGACGCCCTTACCAAAGATGGAGAACATATAAGAACTTCCGCCTCCTTAAAGAAAAAAAAAAGATATGTGTGTCGCGGTGGGTGGGAAATCTCGCGGGAGAATGCCTAGAGGCCTCTCTAGCTTTTGAAACCGGATAGCCAAAGCAATGGTGTCTCTATGGTTTCAACCCGAGGCGCGGGACGGGTGGGCGTGCGTTACAGCTCCACGAAAAGAGTTTTGGTGCCTCCTGCATCCGGCAGCCGCGGTGCATTGTGGTAAGAGGCGTCGTGGGGAGTTTGTGCTTCGCGCCTGAGCCGAGCGGAACGAGTCGCCATGGTGAGTCGAAGGAGATAAAAGCGCGAGGCGGCCGTCGTTTTATGAGGCTGAGGCCTGAAATAATTTGCAAAATAATTTGAAATAATTTGCAAAATAATAATAAATAAATAAGGGGGTCCCCCGTGAATAAAATACCTTCGTCTCGTCACTCCTTCGCGGTTCGGCCTGAGGTGGCCATGGCGGCGTTGGGAGGTCGGCCAGTTAACTGGGATTCTTCCCCCCCCCACACCTTTCTCTCTCACTCGCGAGAGGCCCTACAATATTTCCAGTATTGGGCCAGGAGGACCAACCCGCTTTTCGAAGGGATGTTCGGGGGGGGGAGGGCTACACGGTTTCTCCGAGGATTTCCCCCTCCCTCCCCTGGCTGGCCTTCCTTGTATTTACCAAACCTCAAAGGAAAAGGCCCGCCTTAAGCGGAGGAGAGAAGTAATGGTCCCCTTCAGGCAGAGAGAATGTATTGGAAGGGTTTTATCACCTGGGTTGTTGTTTTGGTTTGAAAGTGAATTGTAGAAAAAAAATCAACCGAAAAGCAATTCCGATGATAAAACAAATAGGAGTAGTAACAATTGAATTATAATCAATGAAGCTTTACAGTGGTGCTTTTTAAAAATCTAATTGTTCTGGAAAAAAATAGGTCAGGGAGGCCCAGTCTTCCTGTAGTGTGTATGCATCACAATAAATCTACATTGGTTTCTGTAAGTAAAGATTATGTGTGTGTGCTTAGGAGCACAAATCTTTGCATTTGACAGATCCAACTTTTTAACACTTGTGCAATATTTGTTGATGCCCTTTTAAGATTGTTGTCTTTCCTTTTCAGTCTCATACAATTCTGCTTGTTCAGCCTACCAAACGGCCTGAAGGCAGGACTTACGCAGATTATGAATCTGTAAATGAATGTATGGAAGGTAATTTTTTTAAAACTTCAAATGAGTTTTTTAAGGGCAGTTCATTCTTAGAATGAGCTGAGGCATTTGCAGGAAAATACGGAATAAATCTACTCTTGTACCATGTGCCAATAAAAATAATACAGGTAGTCCTCAACAATTTGTTTAGTGACCATTCAAAGTTGCAACAGCACTGAAAAAAGTTACTGATGACCATTTTTTACAGTTACAACCTTTCCAGCATCCCCGTGATCCATGTACTCAAACATCAGATGCTTGGCAACTGGTTCATATTTTATGATTGTTACTGTGTCCCAAGATCATGTGATCACCTTTTGGGACCTTCTGACATGCACAGTCAATGGGGAAGTCAGGTTCACTTAACAACTGGGTTACTAACATCATCTGTAGTGATTCCCTAACAAAGGAGGCAAGAAAGGTTATAAAATGGGGCAAAATTCATTTTAAAAATGTCTCACTTAACAGATTTTGGGCTCAATTGTGGTAAGTCAAGGACTACCTGTATTTAATTTTACAACTGCTTCTATGAGCTAGAAACACTGGTTTAGAATCAAATTGAAGGTGTTGTATAATTGTAAATTCTGTACTTTTTATTAGATTAATGAAGTAAATGTTATTTGTGATCCCTACTCTATCTGTTTGATACAAGAATATCTTATGAATCCCAATACCCCTCAGCTTTGGGCACTATAGTCATGCAGAATAATGAGGCAATATCTAGATTACATTGTATTTAGTAAGATTACATGATATTTAATGTAGAAGGTTGAAAATTATGAATCTATATCTTACTTTTCTTGTAATTCTTATTCAAATTGTAAAGGTATTTATATTTATCCACTCTCCAATAGAAGAAATAACATTTATTCCTAGCTTTAGCGTAATTCTCTTCTGATTGCTTGTTTCCGTTTCTTAACATTAAAGTACTGACAACTAGGTGGCATAAATGAGTGATGTAACTGCTAACCATCATTCTCTTCTTTTTTAGGAGTCTGTAAAATGTATGAAGAACACCTGAAGAGAATGAATCCTAACAGCCCTTCCATTACATATGATATTAGCCAGTTATTTGATTTCATCGATGATTTGGCTGACCTTAGCTGCCTTGTGTATGTATCATATAATTTAACACCTACAATTTTACTTCTACAGTCATATATATGCTGGTTTGCACATATGTAATTAGACTTTTAATGTTACTGGTCTGTGCTTCTGCCTCTTGAACGTGAGATATATTTATTTAGTATTCTGCATGTAAATATGTTTTTGAAACAAATTTATGATATTGCTTTGGTTATCTAGAAGGTATTTATCAAATTAATATTACCACCCAGCTCATAAAATCTCCTTAATTTTCATTCATTTACTATAAACCTAAAATTAGCTGACAGTAAAGTACAAAATTCTGATTTGGATTGCATTCAGTATTAACTGGTTGGGGCTATTATCAAAATACCAGAATTCTACAGTAATTGCTACTGATGTTTAATGGGCAGTTGATTTTTATTTTTCTGGTGGTGGTGGTGGTGTTGCTTTATTCCCACAGCTGAGAGAGAGTGACTGGCCCAAAGTCACTCAGCTGACTTTGGGCCTATAGCAAGATTTAGAACTCAGTCTCTCAGTTTCTAGCCTAATGCCTTAAGTATAACACCAAACTGGCTCTCCAAAGAATGTTTACATGGAAGACATTTTCAATTTATTGACTTCATTAATTCCTTAATCTTAATTCCAAGAATGCATCAGAAGTTCATGGAATAAATAGGATATGAGGGAAATAGTTTATTAACTATTTCCCTCAAGAGTTAATAAAAAACATGTGAGCCAAAGATAACTATATCTAGGATGTATAACTTTCTGCTGTGAGATAAAAACTTCTTTTGTATGTTTTATAGGTACAATCTAATTGTAACAGTTCTTTATTGAATAATCTCAGTATAAAGAGCAATTGCAACAAGTATTTGAACAGTGGAAATATTTAGGAATATACCCATCCATATTTTATATTGTACTAATTCATGTGTATACTTTTATGAGGGAGTTGATTTTATGTAGTACTTTAAAAATGGCTGATGTAACAGTACAAAATATTATAAAGGCTTAATAGAAAAAGATTTCCAAGAATGATGAAAATTGTGCAGTTTTATTGGCTGAACGAAAAAATCCCCTTGAGGAGATGTATCATAATTGAAACTTTTACCTGATCATTATATTGAAGACTTTTAGTGTGGATATTTGGACTAGGTACTCTGAAATACTTAGATTTTAGCCAGTTTCATATTGGCGGAGACATTTCTTAGCATGTATCTTTAGTAGGACTGTGCAGCAATCTGGATTCACAGAAAAAAAGGTAATTTGGAGGGCACATGTCACATCTTTTGAAATCTTAAAATAAGCCTAGTTCATTTAAGGACTTTCTCACAGGTAAAAGCAATACCATAAGTGTCTGTACAGTGTGCAAATCTCCTTTGCTCTTTCAGTTCCAGATTGCTGCACAGTCCTATTCTTAAGTTCCTTATAGCACAACTAGTCCATTAATTTGAGCCCAGTTGCTCGCTGAAAGTCATTGCATAGACAAAGTGTATATATTCAGAATAGTATATAATTTATATTTTGTCGGTCATGATCTAAGCCAGTGGAAGTTTCCAAACCAGGTTCAAGATTTGTAACATGTTGGAATGTTATTTATGTGCATATTACAATAGCATGCATTATCACAGCGAAGTTATCTCTCTTGGAGGAGCAACAACTTAATACTGTAAATTTGAGCATCCAAGCATTCCGAGTAAGAATTTTCCAATTAATAAAGAATAAAACTTTATTCCTTTGCTGAGCATCTAACATCAGTACTTCCACTTTGCCTGTAGTGAAATTGGTTTTCTAATCCTAGACATCTCCATTGTTATTGTTTCAACACTTCTATTGTCTTGCAGAATTCTTCACATGTTAGAAATAAATGGGTGTCATAGACATATAGGTGATACTTAATTATGAACTTCTAAGCAACATAACCCATTTAATTAGAAGATTATGGAAACCATGGAGTAGTGGAGTATACTAATTGGTAACTCCAGTGTTTTGATAGTGGACCTTTCAAAATGTAAAGAGAACAATTTTAAGCAGCACTTTAAATGACACTATAAATTTAAGTTCCTTAAAAAGATAGCTAATATTATTCTGATTTTTCTTTTTTGTAATAGTGTTTAGATTTTAGGAAGCCACCAGAGGGCATGCATGTCATATTGCCAACTGCCTGAATCATATTTTACAGATTGGGCAAATAAATATATAAATATATACAGACTTGTATAAGATTTTTAAGTAAACAAATATGTATTCCTCTGTAGCCATTACAGTCTAAATGATGCATCTAATACTGCACCTTTTATGATATACTATATTGATGGTATATGTCTACAATAAAATTCAAAGATCTTCAGCTTTTTTTAAAAAAAGTAAAAGTTTGTTTTATTACATATCGAAATAGAATGAAAATAGTATATGTTTAATTTCTGCCTCAGCATTGTTATAGAATTACATTCAAGGAAATAATTGTTACTTCAAAAAAAACAGAATCATTGTTTTTGGAAATACGGGATTCCAAAATGTTGAGAATTACTGGTTTTAAGAAAATGTTTTGCAGATGAAAAGCAATATTAAAAATATTAACTGATCTAATTTTTTCTTACCAGCTATCGTGCTGATACTCAGACATACCAGCCGTACAATAAAGATTGGATAAAGGAGAAGATCTATGTTCTTCTCCGCAGACAAGCTCAGCAAGCAAGCAAATAATGGGGCACTGAGGGGAGGGTGTGAACATCAGGTGTGTACAGCATCCTGTAGTGAAAGTCTTGTATTGTAGTCCGCTGTTCATTCTTATAAACCTATGACTAGGACTGAGTCAGTTAGAACTGTAAGCGACTTGTTCAATTCCAGAAGAAAATGTCTTTTACAGAAGTTTAGTTTTTAATTTTTCACTTTTCTTAGTTTCTTTTGTTCAAGGTCCTCAAGATTATTCACATTTCCTTTGCCATCATTGCTATATGTACTCCTCAGAGAAGGGGAGATCAGTAGTATTAATTGGAGGCAGTGAAAAATGAAATAAATGCTCTTTAGTTAAACATATTGAGTGGTGATTTTATAAGCTGGATATTCTAAAAAAAACCAAACCTTTTTAATATATTTCCAGTTCAAGCTGAGATTCTGAGTCACACATTAAGCCAGGTTGGATGTAACTATAATAGTTTTATACAACATATTAAAGTATAAACCAGGAATGGGCAATCTGTCACTTCTCAGCATTCTGCACTGCCAAATTTTTGTTGATAAAATTGTCACATTTGGTATTTGGGATCCCCCCTAATTTTTAATAATTAGAATTAAAATGGATGAAGTTTTTGGATTCAATCTGCTGTTGCCCCTCTAAACCAATCAAGAATTCATATTTTTGGAGTTGATTGTATATAAGCTTGGAAGTTTGGTAAGTTTTAAAGATGGAAATGGCATATTTATGTGAATTGTAATGCTTCTGTTTCACTTTTCACTACGGCTACCAGATTATTGTTTATTAAATTTATATGCTGCTCATCTTGTGTTTCATGGTGACTGAGCGGCTTATAGTGTAAAAAACTGATAGAAAAATAATAAAAACAGATTAAAATGACAAGATTTTAAAAGATGTAGAACATTTTAATTATTTGCTGCCATGTAATAGGTAACTGAAGGTTTGCAGTCCAGACCTGCTGCTGTAGATTACCCCAAAAAAGTTCAGGGAATAAAGGTGGTTTAGAGGCAAGAATGGAAGAGGAAAGAATTTCAATTTTAAAATATGAAGAATAACCAGAATATTTTGGTTTTGTTCTTTTCAGTGGATGGGTTCCAACTCTGCCCTTTAGACATTGCCCATTCTAAACAGAATCAAAGGTTTATGCATTGAGATAAGCAAAAATAAGAAAAACTACATATTTACTATTGAGCACAACATACAAATTCAGCTTTGGGTTGCCACGTCATAACATTTCATGCAAAATAAAAATACAAATAAACAGTCTCTGGAATTTAGTGCTATGAACTAAGGGTTCTCACTGGTTGCTGTATTAACACTTAAAACAGTTCATTAGAAAAAAACTTGTCAATAAATCAATGCAGTTGAGGTTTTTCTTATCCCCATACTGACTGCTCAGAAGCAGGTGCTTTCTCAGTGCAATACAGTTCCAACCACTGTTTCAAAACTAGTAAGCAAAGGAAGTATATCAAAACATTTTATTATATACAAAAGAAGTAAGCTAGAATGAAAAATTCTGCTTTTAGAGTGATATTATTACTATAAGTGATAAAGAGTTTTTATTACATTTAGCATGACAATGTAAAGTATTGTGAATAGGATTGAGAGTTGCTTATCCATTAATACAGAGGATATAAATTGCTGCTTGTGGAGAATATGTTATTGTTAATGATGATATCTGGCTGGTTCTCTCTGCCCCCTCACTGTTGCCTCTGTGTGTTAGTTCACCCCCCTCCGTTGCACCATGGGTATTATTATTATTTATTTTCTATAGTAGCACACGAGCATGAACTAAACGAACTAGCATTTTAGGCAGCCAAACTACTCTGCAATAACACTGTAGACTCCCTAATTCTCGATGTACAAATGCCATGCACTAAATAATAAACACACTTACTCTCACATTCCAGAGGATCTTCCAAATTTTCAGGATAGATTTGCAAGGGTCAGAGTGGGACTCAATCAGTCCTTCAGAAGCCATGTTCCGTGTATTTAAGCCTTGGAGAATATAACACTTTAACTAAACTTTAACTGAAAAGAGCTTCCAACTGGGCATCCCCAAGCAACAGTGATGTCTCCTTTCAACCCAGAAGCACACTGACGCAGCAGACATAACTGGTAGAAATGGTTGCACTCCGGACTTGCTGTTCTACAAGCAAAATACACAGAATTCAAGACTAATTGGATGAAACATTTGAAACTCTTGAAATGATTTGTCAATAGGTATGATGGAAGTATTTAAAATCAAGCATGATATGGCAAATATCAGATATGCACGTAGAGAATTTTTCTCTCCAAAGCCTAGGACCAGAGAGGTCATCCAATGAACCTAATTTGAAGGAGAATTCAAATAAAAGTATTTTTCACATGTTTTATAATTTACCTGCAGAATTCATTCTCAAAAAATGGATGGATTACTAATTTGAGCAGCTTTAAAAGGGGACTGAATACATTTATGAAGGACAGGTGTATATATGAAGATCTAATCTTGAATATTACCTCTGGGCTCTGGTCAATATATTTCCAAATTCTAGGCTCAGCAACCACCACAGGAGAGGGATATATCACTTCTTCTCCATGACTACCCCAATGGCCTCCAATTACAGTAGGCACTGCAAAAAAAGCAGGATTTAAATATCCCTTTGTTTAATCTAGTTGGGCTACTATTCTATGTTTTGTGAGGAAAGAAAGAGGTGAACTATTTTTGCAGAGTGCTGTCTACCCTCCTGGAATTTTTATCAATTGAAATCATCCACCACTCTCACAAGTGAAATATCTACAGCGTACAAGTTCAGTCCATTATGCCTGAGTAGGGCATTGGTTATTATCTCCATAATATTTATGCTAATAAAAATACATACATTCAACAACTGTAAAAATCATCTGAAGGTTATAGTTCAAAAGATAAATATCTGAGTAGCTAACTCATGTAAAACAAGGCCTATGCTTCAATTTGCATAGAATGTCCATTCACTTTTCATTTGTATTTTGTATATGAAGTGCATTGTGAACACCAAACAATAATGAACTAGAGCAGGGGTCTCCAACCTTGGCAACTTTAAGACTTGTGGACTTCAACTCCCAGAGTTCCTCAGCCTCAGGGAGTTGAAGTCCACAAGTCTTAAAGTTGTCAAAGTTGGAAACCCCTGAACTAGAGCTCAACTTTATCAGAAATGTTTCTATGATTGCCTGTCTGCAACAAAAAGAAGACATTTGTATAATCCTCAGTTGAAGTAAACTTTACCTAAAAGAAAAGGGTCAATTCCTAGGCGTGGAATCCTAGGTGCTCAGTGAGCTTGGTTGTTTGCTCGCAGATGTTTCATTACCCAACTGAGCAGCAGCATCAGTGTTGGTGAGTGTGGAGCTTGTTTTGTGTGTATCGTACAGTAGCTTGCTCTGCTAATGTTAATTTTATTAATTATTTTAGTTGTCCAATTTATACAGGTAGTCCTTGATAAAAAGGTAAAGGTATCCCTCGCACATATGTGCTAGTCGTTTACGACTCTAGGGGCTGGTGTTCATCTCTGTTTCAAAGCCGAAGAGCCAGCGCTGTCTGAAGACGTCTCCATGGTCATGTGGCCGGCATGACT
>JANHFP010007674.1:27880-40197 GCA_032468135.1 Calamaria suluensis | reverse complement strand
GTCATTTGCCTTTTTATCACCAGCTTTTCCCAAAAAAAGTTTGGGAGAGGGGCGGTATATAAATTTGATTGATTGATAGATAAATAAATAAATAAATAAATAAATAAATAAATAAATAAATAAATAAATAAATAAATAAATAAAAATAAAAGTACTTAGGGTTTGCTTCTACACTTTTACATAAGGCAAATACTGCACAAAACAAAGTTCTGGAGATCTCAAAAACCCTCTTTATGAAATTATGGTAAAATATACAGTTCTTGCCCTTAAACACCTCCCCCATTTGAAAAACAGAGAACATATGCCAGTAGCTTACAATTCTAAAATATTAAACCCACCTTTAAATGCAGAATTTATTGAAAATCTTGCCAATTCCATAATTGGGAATCCAATGAGTGGCTACAATTAAATATGTGGTGTACCAATTTAACAATTCAACCATGCAGAAGACCTTTATCATGATACAAGACTATTGTGAGAGGAAAAAGTATGCAAAAAGTATTTAGAAGGAAAGATTTTAATATGTTTATGGAAACTCATGACTTACCATGAATATTATCTTTGAGAATCCCTTGATATTTTAAGATTTGCCAAATGTGATTAAAAAAAACCCTCACACATTTATCCCAATAGTAAGCTAGTAATGCCTGTCCTTCCTCCAGAATAGAGGGTTTCTCTAGAGCTGGTAATGATCCTATGGCACCCTCAATTTAATTTTACACCATCAGATCATTAATAATTTCAAGTGGCCGAGAAAGTCTCTTCTTCCTCCACTCCATCTATGGAAGTCACAAGTAACTCCATTTCCCACCAACTATATAAACCACAGAATCTTTTGTCCTAGTAAAAGGCTAACCAATATGTTATTGCACAAACATTTGCAAGCTGTACCTTGCTTTATTTAAAAGTGGAAACAAAGATAGCACCACAATTCTTCATAGATAGCCAAGGCTTGCTTTCTTCTAAAATCAAATGAGCAAGAGCTTGTTTCTGCACATCTTTTCATGGGAAGAACCCTGTTCATTGCCAACAATGCCCTTCTGCTATTTATGTAGGTCAAACTAATCCGTTTCTATGCAAGTGGAAATAAATGAAATGTGGGACATTCAATTGAAGATGGTTTGCTAATCTAAGGCTAATATCACCACTTTCTTCCTGTCCTTCCCTAAAAAACTCAGTTCAAGTGTACACAACCCCATTCAAATAAATAAGCACATCAGGGAAGACAATGTTTTATAAAACCAACAAGTCGAACAGGAGAGAGAGAAGTATTTAATTATTTATCTTATATCATTAATAAACCTACCCATCCCATAGCAATGCCTCTGAGCGTGGTACGAGGATTAAACCCAACAAAAATAGGATCAGCCATTCAAATAGCACAAGCCAAGATTGTAGAAATCGTTCCATTGACCAAAAATAACAACTAAAAACCAATTAACCAGCAGAGCTCACTCAACCTCAGGACCCAAAAGTTTGAGGGAACAGCCAGGTCTTCAAAACCTTACGGAAGCCTAACAGGGTCAAGACCCATCAGATCTCAAGAGAGATGCCATTCCACAGGGCAGGCTCTGTAAGACAGAAGGCATGATTCCAGCAAGAAGATATTGCTTGGTGGAAGGGACCCGGAGCATAATCCCCTTGTTAGTTCTGGTGGGTGAGCAGAAATAACGAGAAACAGGCAATCCTGCAATCAGCCTGGCCCTGTGCCATGTAGGGCTTTATAAATGATAACTGGCACCTTGCATTGCACTCAGAGGCCCACATGTAGCTCACAAAGCAGCAATGTTATAGGAGCGTACCACGGAATGCCAAGAATTGCCTGCAGCAGTGCATTCTGGTCCAGCTTTTCAAAGGGAACCTCTTGTAAGGTACCTCAACTGTGATCTGGAGGGCAAAGACTCACAAAATGGAAACTGAATCTGATTAGTCACTTTCAAGAAATTACTGTTTGGTATACAGTAATGGTGGTATTCAGCTGGTTCTATCCAGTTTTGACGAACCAGCAATGGCGGCTGTGGGATGCTCCGCCCACCCAACCAGATGTCATCACGTCCTGTTTTTGACACTCTGCGCATGCACATTTGCGAACCGGTAGCGAGGGTAAGTGAATACTACCCCTGGTATACAGGTAGTCCTTGACCAACAACTGTTCTTTAGCAATGGTTCAAAGTTACAACAGCAATAAAAAACTTACAACTGGTTCTCTTATTTTCAGCTGTTGCTGCATTCCCCACAAGGATTCCAGTGCTTGGTAATTGACACATATTTACAATGGTTGTGGTGTCTTGGGGTCACGTGATCATCATTTACAATCTTCCCAACCAGCTTCCAATAAACGGAATCAATGGGGAAAGCCAAATTTGCTTAACGACTACTTAACAACAGTGATTCACTTAACAACCAGGGCTAAAAAAAGGTCATAAAATCAGACATGACTCACCTAACAACTGTCTTTCTCAGCAACAGAATTTCTGATCCCAATTGTGGTTGTAAGCCAGTAGTAGTTAACAACAGAATTGACAACAGAGTGGTCAATGCCTGGAATGCACTACCTGACTCTGTCGGTCTCATCCCAAACCCCCCAAAACTTTAACCTAAGACTGTCTACTGTTGACCTCACCCCATTCCTAAGAGGACTGTAAGGGGCATGCATAAGAGCACCAGCATGCCTACCGTTCCTGTCCTAATGTTTTCTTTATTTTTATTCAATTTTATATCCAATTCATGCTTATACTTATATATATTACCTAATATGTAATTGACAAATAAATAATAATAAAATAATAAAAAGAATGAGCCATTCAAAACACCTTACATTCCATTCAATAGCATTTAAATCTAAAATTTCCAAGCATGGTTAAGTTAGAACATCATTAAGAAGCTAAGCAATACCAACAAAAAAGCTGGGGAGTTTTTTTGCCCCAGTATATATTTTAAAACCTTACTTTTGTTTACCGATCTCTGGATTCAGAAGCATGAGAATAACCTTAAAATGCTGTGACACACATATGACTTTTCATGTCTAAAAATGCCTTCAGGAATTACGTTGAGATCAGCATGGGATCATATAAAACTGTTAAAAGGGGGTGGTGGTGAGTGTTTTCCCAAAGCCCTAGCTGGTTTCACAATTCACAGCCAACTGTGCATTAAATCCTCAGCTCAGCCTTTCATATAAACTGTTCGTTTTAGTTTCCCTCTAAGTGAGGCTATCATTCACTCTTATAACTATAATACAAGGTTGTCAGAAAGCTTCCAAACAAGCCACTGTGATATGGCACAGGCAGTTAACCTTTATCAATCCTCTTAGGTAACATAGGTTGGTCTGTACAATATGTTATTTTTGTAATTATTCAGATCAGTTGTTTCGGAGGACACTGCTACTCAGCAGGAAGGAAAACACAATTCCCAAATAAAGGAAGGAGGAGGGGAAGCAGAAATAAGCCTGGAAATAAATAAAGCAAAATGAGAAGTCACCCCCTCACATGCAAGTACTATAGGTATGAGGTTGCAAACATTTCAGAGAAGCTCCTTGCTGTGAAATTAAAAAAATAAAAATAAAACTCCAAGGGACTCAAGTTGATTCAAAGAGAAATGTATTTAATTTAATTTTGGAGACAACTCATGTTTAAAAGCACCAACCTGGGACAAATCTGTTGAATAATTGATCATCCAAGTTTTGCCAGAAAGAAAAGACGAGGAACACATTTTAAAAAGAATCTTTAAAAAGTGAAAGAGCAGGCGGGGAAAGAGGAATGTAAGGAGAGAAAGAAGGAAACTAACCATTTAAAGTTAAAAGACGCATAAAGATTTAACATTTACCCATACCCTGCTACTGCCTTTCTATATTTATGTGCCTGGAATCAGGGTTCACTATAGAATAAGCATGGTATGCCACCGTATAGAATAAGCATGGTATGCTCAGTGGGAAAGACAGCTGAGGTTGTCGAAGGTTGGCAGTTCAGCGGTTCAAATCCCTAGTGACGTGTAATGGGGTAAGCGCCCGTTACTTGTCCCAGCTTCTGCCAACATAGCAGTTTCGAAAGCACATAAAAAATGCAAGTAGAAAAATTGGGACCACCTTTGGTGGGAAGATAACAGTGTTCTGTGCGCCTTTGGCGTTTAGTCATGCCAGCCACATGACCACGGAGATGTCTTCGGACAGTTCTGGCTCTTTGGCTTTGAAATGGAGATGAGCACCGCCCCCTAGAGTCCGAAACAACTAGCAAATATGTGCAAGGGAAACCTTTACCAGTTCCTGCAACCGTTCTTCATAAGTTTTAGTCTCCAGTCCCGTAATCATCTTTCTTGTTCTTCTCTGCACTCTAGCACATATGTGCAAGGGAAACCTTTGCCTTATAGAATAAGCACTGAGCAGAATCTCAGAGTGCAGCTGTCCTATGATGTTGTAAAGCAGCCTCTCTCCAACTAATGCATTCTAGATTAGTTAGATGATCATCTACAGCCATTAAAATACATCCATTGACTCCACTGGCTGTGGATGGTGACAATTCAGATCCAATGCAACTTGAAGATACCAAGTTGGAGCAATGCTGTCCTGTAGCAGCCTGTCAAATTGGGATATGCTCCACAAAAGTACCTAAAATGCTAGGGAAGTAAGTCTTGTTTTACTGCCAGAAAATTGAAAGGGCTTGTCAATTGATTTCTTGATTTTCATGTTCTTGGACATTTTTTTTCTTTTCCTATTCTATTATAGAAAAAAGAGAAGAGGTTTGCATAAAGCAAAGGCAGGTAGCTGCTAAGTGCTCTGCTTTTTTTCCTTCTCATAAAGCAACAGAAATAAAATACTTTATTTGCTTATTATTTGTAAAATTATTTGGCCCAGGAAAAACAGCATGAAAATTGAGTTACAAACAATCCTTTTAACTAGCAGCAAGACTAGAACTATTCTAAAATCTGATAAGAAAATGAAGATATTTAAAGCCACTGAAAAGCCAAGTTGATCATAAAAGTTTAATTAATCCATTTAATAATAAAGAAGTCAAGTCTAACTTTTCACAACAAAATACAAAACTATAGAACAGGGGTCCCCAAACTTGGCAGCTTTAAGACTTGTGGGAATTGAATTCCACAAGTCTTTAAGCTGCCAAGTTTGAAGACCTCTCCTATAGAACTTCCACCTTACAGTATCACTGCTTCTTAACAATGGCAGTGGTGGGAAAATAAAAATGACTCATCTAAACCCTTTGGGGGACTTGTCTTTGATCAATCAGACTTTCTGACATCCTGAATTCCAAATTCTGTTGGTGAAGAACAGCTCTCTATTTCTCATCTTGTCTAACATCTTCTGCCTCCAGCTGGCTATGATGTCTTTTTTACCACTCCAGGATTAAGGAACAAGCAGAAAACATTTAAGAATAAACAGGAAACAGGAAATGATAAAGTTAGGTTGTCAGAGTGAGTTTATGAATAAAAATGCAAGTGAGAACGGGATAGAGATGCTTTTCAAATGAAGTTGGGTGAATGCTTCTGTTGAAGCAGTGCCTGTTAACAAAGAGGGTCTACATCAGTGGTGAAATCCATTTTTCCCCCCAAATAATGTATTGGTATTCCTTGGGGTAGAAAAAAAGGGATAGGGATAGGGAAAGTTTTAAATCCATTTGATTATACAACGTCTTGTTTTTTTGAGATTGTAAGACATAATACACAGTAAGTTCATAACTTTAAGCCTTATTTTACATTGCATTTATATTGTTTAATTGACTAACAGTATGATATTTCCTGTTCCAGAATTCTCATAATATTTACTAAAATAATTACTTGAGTCTCCAGTTATCTATTTACTACTTTCATATTCTATTGAGCACACTATTAATACACTTATTTATCTTGTAATCTTAAACTCCTGGCCGACAGCCGCCATCTCTCCAGGTCCAGGCCCTTGGGCCTCTCCCCTCCCCTTTTCCTTTGATCTTCCTTTGAATACAGATCTCACAGAGAATACAGATCTCACACCCAGGTTCCCAGCCAAATTTATCTCATTTGGTAGATAAATTCAAGGTGACTGGAGTTGTTTTCCTTTTTCCGCTGAGGCTGCTCAAAGCAAGAAGGGAGTTGAGAGCAAGGCAAGGAAAAAAAATACTAAAGCATTCCTTTTTACAAGGAGTTAGGGGCCTACCATGCCTGTCCCCTTTGATATTTGGGGGGACTGCTGCCCAGTCCACTGCGCACACCAGCCAAGCATTTTTCAAATTGTAATCCTCTGTGCCTTTAAGAGATATAAAAATATCAAGGCTATTTTCATACTTTTGCTCAGCCTGCCGCTTCTATTGAGGGGCAGCCCCACTCTCGTCTCTTTTCCTGATTCAATCCACAAACTCAAACACTCACCACCAGAACAGTCATCCAGACTGGCAGCTCAACCAAAACAATGTAGCATCTCAATCCACAAGTGCTAATTGCAAAACAGTTCTCCTCTCCATGCTCGGTGGAAATGGCATCTAGCAGAGCCCCCTCCCCATCCAGGGTGTCTAGTGCTTATCTGGGCAATTTGGGGTGATCACCACCACTTCTGTCATCCCAGAAACACCCTCTCAGGTCAGTCCCCTCTGCAAGGTGACCTTCGGCTCCAAAGAGCCTACCAATGGGGGAGAATCCGATCACCCAGGACGAGCTTCGTCCCGATGCGACCGTCCCCGAGCACCACCAGAAATGAAATCAATTTTTTTAAACTACCGGTTCTGTGGTTGTAGCTTGGTGGGTGTGGTGTGGCCTAGTGGGCATGGCAGGGGAAGTATATTGCAAAATCTCCATTCCCACACCACTCTGGGGCCAGCCACAGGTGGTTTTTGCCAGTTCTCCAAACTACTCAAAATTTCTGCTACCAGTTCCCCAGAACCTGTCAGAACTTGCTGGATTTCATCTCTGGTGCATTTCTATGATCTGTCTAAATGTGTTCTTCCAAAGCAGACTTGCTGGAAGATAGGCAGATTTGACTTATAAGAGGATACCTTATAAAAGGGGAAATAGATTGAGAAAAGTGTTTGCTCTCAGATTGAATTTAGAGAAGGTATGACAAGATATGAGAAAATACTAGCCACAAATCAGCTTAATTGT
Organism: Calamaria suluensis; assembly: GCA_032468135.1. NCBI lineage: Eukaryota > Metazoa > Chordata > Lepidosauria > Squamata > Calamariidae > Calamaria > Calamaria suluensis. The sequence goes on along the minus strand of JANHFP010007674.1, from coordinate 33,120 downwards.
TTAGGTCCTGTGCTTCCCAGGATCATCCTTGGAATAATCAGTTTAAATATGATTTTTAATTTGGTACATTTTTTTTAGTAGGGGTGGGAAAGTAGTCACTAAGATTTGACTACAACTAGATGGCACATATATAGTCAATCAAGTGCTAGGGTTATATTGTGTAAAATGTCTGACCATTTTAGATCATAGATTATGATGTTAGCTTATTGATTCTAGGTTTAATGTAATTTCTAAGACAAAGTTCAACATCACTAGTCGATTTCCTACCAATTGTAGTTGCCATACATGTCCCTCATGTTAAAGTAAGTGTGTTATCACATTTTTACCTTCCTAAATATGTAATGAATTGTGAAACTTTGAAGCTACATCTCTTGACATGAGGAAATTTGAGATGTCCTGCATATCAGCCAAAAGCGTACAAAGAATTACAAGATATGCCTGAAAATGTCACTTACTGACAGCTTATTCTTAAAATGCATAAAATACTAGTACTAACAAGAATTTAGACAACAATTTAATGTTTTCCCAAAGAGGAGAGAGGTAAGCTTTCTTACACATAACTTTGAAACATTTTTTTTCTTTTTTCCTAAAACCATTAGAGCTAATTGTTTTACTGCTAAGGTTGTTCCTGCACTGTAAGTAGAGAATGTATCATTTTCTAAGGCTCACAGATTCAAAGAATGATAAACTTTGGTGCAATTTAGGCTCTGAAATGAAGGAGGCTTTTTTCCCCTATCAATAGCTTGGCTTAAACAGATTCTTTATCTGTTGCAAACATGCAATGGAATTTAAGTTCTTGCTTTTCTTGCCCTGCTCCAGTGAAATAAAATTTTTGCCAAGGAGCGATAGCAGCTTAGATTCAGGTTAGTTTTTCTTCTTTAGATAAATAATGTTTTTGTCTGGAGATTGCTTTGTATCACATTCCCCAGTCTTGCTGATTGTCAGTCTATTTCATTCCCATGACAAAGGTTGTGCAAAGAACAGAGGATGCACCAAACTAAGTCTTTGTAGCAACAGATGGAGAGATAACAAGTGAGACCAGTAACAATCTAAATCATCCTACCTTTATAAAGTGCCAGACTCATAGTCATTGCTACGCCTTGGATCAAGGTCAAGAGAACTATAGATGTTTCATGATAGTCAATTAAATCTGTCTGTGGATGAGATTAAACTTCTGCTGCCCTCAATAGGATATCTATTTAACAGAGTGTACTGTAACCACCTACTCTACTTACTGGAGCCTCTAAGGTATTAGCACTATTACACTGCTGTCCTTTAAAAGACAATTCTGAATCTCACAAAAGTTCAAGGAAAGCAAGACAGCATGTTTGATGAAATTGTATCTGGCTGATTTCTTTTCCCATGCCCTCTGTTGACTTCTCCACCACACTTTCTGGCTGACATGCAGAAAACTGCATTAAGATTATCAAGATGTATGAAGGTTTTATATTATACCCATGTGAATACATGCAAACACACATATGTTTAACATAAACATATATTTAATGTTTTATTTTTTAAAAAATAAAATATATATATTTTTAATTACGATGTATTTTATGAATTCTAAGTCAGTATGAATCATTGATTGGGATGGGTGGCCATGGAAATTGAACAAATAAATAAATAATATGTAATATTAACTGCTGCAGCTTGATGTATTTCCAAAGATGTCCAACCCATACAACCAATCCAATTTTACAACATTGTTTTGTGATGATTGTTAAGGTATTCCATTGTTCTCAACATTCTTTCCCATGCTGCTTAATATCAACACAAATTTATTCACTAATTTGGAATTTAATATCATCAGTAAGCTGATAGCACCCAATTGTATCTTTCAACCAAGTAAGGCTATTGTGTTCCTGTCCCATTGTCTAGATGTTGTGAGGGCCTGTTGCATGGGTAGGAATCCATTCCAAACAAATCCTACCAAGAGTCAGATATTATGTAGTGTGATGTGATGACTCTTCATCCATATTCTTGTAAGGGGTAGCACTTCCTCACTTAAGACTGATATAGAGTTTGGAGGTTTTCTTGGATTCACAGCTCCTGCTCAAAGAACAAATGACAGATATGGCCAAGAAACCCTTTGAACAGATTTGTTTTATGTACCAATCATCTCCTTCCTGGACTGAAGGGGCCTTCAGAATATCACTCATGTTCTAGACCAGGGTTGTCAACCTCAAGGCCCGGGGGCCAGATCCAGCCTTTGGGGCTACCCTGGAAACAGCAAAGGACTGGACTACGGTGCCTCTGCCAACAAAAATAAAGGTCTGTTTTTGTTGGCAGAGGGTTGCAGTAGGCTGTCGCAGCCGAAAATTGACCCTTTTGCTGGCAGAGTGCTCAGGCCACCACAGGCACCCCTGACATGAGTGACGTCAAGACACACCAACACCGGCCCCACAAAGTCAAACAGAACCCTGATGCAGCCCTCAATAAATACGAGTTTGACACCCCTGCTCTAAACAGTTCAGGTCTCAGCCACTGCAGGCTCAAGTTTACAATGTGCTTTACATGGGGCTACCCTGAAAATTACTTGGAGGTTTCAACTAGTCCAGAATGCAGTGGTTCAGGCAGTGATGGGCATGTCTAATTATAAAACCTTACATGACATGAGGTCAGATAGATGAGGTCACTTGTTGGACATGCTTGTTAATTTCATTTTTATCTCCTATCTTGTTTTCACATCCCAACTTGTTTTGACTTGCATTGGCTTTATGATTATATTCTGAGCTCTTCAGAGTCATTTGGACCCTGTCTGTGCATAAATATAATTAAATAAATAAATAAATGCTAGTTGGGTGATGAGGGAGATCATAATCCAGTATTTGTAATCAAGGATATTCTAGATTATTTTCATGAAAAAGAATCCTGTTCGTAGTAACATGAATGTTCTGCCTAGAACATTAAATCTGGAATGTCACCTTATACAAATTATACATTTGATGTAGCATTTCTTAAATGATTTACTTGTGAGCATTTACATGTGTGAAAGCATTTTAAAAAGTATTTTAATGCAATCTGGTAGAAGGGTAAACGTGTACAATATAGTTTCATGTGTCTTTTGTCTCAAAGATGTGCAGGTTTTAACATTCAGTTAGCCACAGGTTTGTGATTAGATTGAAGCTATTATGAGTCAGAAATAAGAATTAGTAATCATTGCCAGTGGAGATGGACACTCCCATAGACCTCTCTGCAATCCCAGTTAAAGCACTCCATTATGCTGCTCCTTTTACAGAAAATCAATTTCTTGTTAATACCTTTAACACTCATGGAACTTAGCTCTCAGAGCACATCAAGGGAGGAAGGGAGTGGGGTGGGGATTTGACTAGGACTAGAGCAGGGATAAAATGGAGACGCTTTGTCATTCTCCCTGTTGTGGCCTTGGCCCTCTGCTGAGAGTCCTCTTTTGCATTCAAGACACCTCAGAGAAGAATGAGGGGGACATTTTCATATAAACAAGCAATTTTACAAACAGACATCTGTGGCATAAAACCTAAATTACAGCCTTCTGTGAGGTAGAATCCACCTAGAAGGAAGCGTTATTGCATGCCCTTTCAAAAGGGGAGAACATTTTGTGTAATAAAAGTCAATTTGTGAGGGTCATTTCACAAGCTGTGGCAAAAGGAGAGGTGTCCTCATTTCCATTATGGGTGAACCACATTTTTTGTGTAATGTTTTCAAAATATTCACATCTCCGAAATACACATACTAAGCCAATCTGGCCAAACACAGATTTCTTTTTCAGCATGGTTGCTTAATGTTTTTAAAAAATGAATATGCCTAAACAATTTTAAATAGCTCAGAGGGAATATATAGCACTTTTTTGTTAAAAAAAAAAAAGAGAGAGGGAGGGAGGGATTAATGAAGTGTAATCAAAACCCTTGTAATGATCTATTCTAATGCATAAGCAAATACATTGACTAACGAAGGTTTCCTGATTTAGGAAATACAAGGAGATTGAGGAAAGTTCACCTCCGAAGGGAAAAAACGTATAAGATCATCCTGCAATTATTGGAAGAAGCAGCTGAAACTGCAATCAAGTTTGGATTGTAAACAAGTGCTTGCACTGCATTGAAACATCACTTATTTAGTCTTGGTTTGGTAAGGAAGCAAAAATTGGCTAGGTTCAAACAAATTAAACCACCGGTATTGTTTTATAAACCACAATTGCCCAGTTTGCAGAGTGTGAAATGTGTAGCATGATGGATAAACATACTACAGTGGTACCTTGGTACTCAACTGCTTTGAAACTCATCAGATGTGATGATAAATGCATTTTGATGTGAAAATGTTATCCGAATACTCATCATTTGTTTGGTACTCAATGCACAGGCTAGAATTTATCAGAGTCAGCTACCTTGTAACTCACCACATTATTCCTTTGGGAAAATTTTCCCAGGTTTTTGGATCCTGGGAATATCACATATTTAGCCCACATCTTATTATGTTTGTAATAATGTAAATATAGGGTTTCTCCCACTTATAAATCAATATGGGTTAATTGACCTACATTGAAAAGATATTACAAATTGTAAAAGTCCAGGCTGATGTCATGCAAATAATCCATTCATGTGAGAGCAGCTGTTTGTAACTTTTCAATTAAATATGTGATGATTATGAATATAAATGTAAGAAATCTTGCTATGGGAAACAGTGGATTAAAAAAGAACACAAGGAAATTTTGAAGGCTGGACAATAGAGGCAACCAGAAAAAGATTGTAAAGGATAAGAGTCCCATATGTATAGAATGGAAAGATGTATTTTAACTTTAGAAGAATTCAAGAATTCAAGACACTCAGATATTTCTCTTAAGACTGCTGTCATAACAACAGAGATACAAGAGGATAAAAATTAGAAGCAGGCTATTTTGGATATGGATTTTAAAATGAGAACATACAAGAATTATATTAAAAAAGTTTACAAAAGATTTACAGCCAGCTAATGTCCTAATAACCAAAGAAATGCACAAATAATAAATATGAAAAGTTGTTTGGATAACTTTCTTATCATGGACTAAAAAAAGTAATGTGTTATGAAGGTGTTCTTAAGAAAAGAAAATGAGAAAATGAAAAGAAATAAGCTTTTGATATACTATTTAAAAGGGATGTGGTGGCTCAGCAGGTAAGGAAGCTGAGCTTGTTGATCAGAAGGTTGGCGGTTCAGCGATTCAAATCCCTAGTGCCGTGTAATGGGGTGAGCTCCCGTTACTTGTCCCAGCTTCTGCCAACCTAGCA
>JANHFP010007670.1:34667-50420 GCA_032468135.1 Calamaria suluensis | reverse complement strand
ATCAATAAACATATATTTTCAGCTTCTTTTTCTACCCTGTTTAGCAAAGCCCTGGTTTTTTTTACCATTATGGTTTGTTATATAGGGATTTAGGGCTTATTTTTCTAAGTGGCACCCTACATGAAATGGTTATTGGAACCATTATTATCTGTGGAAGGGGGGGAATGTTTTAAATAAACTCAGCTTATGAAATTGTTTCTAGTTAAATAAAATGGAATGACTTTAATATCTTTGTTGTAATTTTTCCATGGGAGCAAAAGTACATCTCATTTTAGTATGTTAGTAGCCTTCCTTCCTATCAGTGTTAATTTCATTGCTAGCTGCTTTCTTAAACTTCATTCTGTTAAAGAAGCCTTCCTCAAATGGGTGCCCACCAAATATGTGGGGGAACTCCCAGTATTTCTTGGTCTTTGCTGAAAATGCTTGAATTTCAAATTTAGAGGGTGTAAAGGTGGCAGTTTATACTAATATTTAGTAGATGTGATAATCCCTAACCATTTAACATCTCTTTTTTCCTGATTTGTGGTTTTCATTTTGAAGGTAACATAGTTGGTTGGCTAATGTTAATTGAAAATTCCGTTGCGATGTAATTAATTGAAAATTGTAATATAAATACTGACTGCTAGAAATATGAGTACAACATAGGAAATGAAGCTGTGGAATTTAAACACCTGTGCCTTTGTTCAGTAGATCCGTTAGTAGTTTGGGCATTTGCCTTTAAATATCTGAAACACCCTGAAGCAATGAAATACTTCAATAATCCCTGAACAGTTGGCTGAGAGCCATCTTTTATTAGTCTCATGAATCCATCCCTTTTTAAACAGAATATCTGGAGATAAAATAATTGGATGACAAACAATCAAGCGGCAGAAAATCTATTTTGGAATGTATATTTTGTATTTGTCCTGGTATAAAAGATGTAACATGTTTAACCACAGAATCTTTGAAGAAAATTCCCTAAGAGTTTTCCTTTCCCCCCACAAAGCTCAAGCAACAGTTATTAATTGCTCCAAGTTCCATTATAAATCTGTACAATCCTACAGAGGAACATGCCGTTCTCCTAAACTGCTGGAATGTCAGTCATCATGGGTTCTGCTCTGTCTGAACCAATAGGACCGAGCCTGCAATTAACAGAAAACTCCTTCCACTCTCCTTGGCTCCCGCTTTTTTCGCTCGGTCTGAGTCCAGTCAGACCTATTTTGCTGAGCTCTTCCACCTCTTTATTAGTTCAAGTAAACTTTTGGGAAAACTTCTTGGATCCCTAGTGTCCGTTTGGACCTCAGTCCTTCAAGCAGCCTTGAGCCAAATCGCTCCGCTACTGAGCCGCCACCATTACCGCTCCTTAAAACAGCGCAGTGGTTGGCCCCTCTATTGCTCTCATTCCCTCAAGCCGCGGAAGTGGCGGCGAGCCTCGTTTCGATTGGACTGATAAGGAAACATTGGCCGATGACTCCCGGAGCTCTGGTTGATCTTCCCGCCTTCAGGAGCCATTGCCCTCTCCTCAGGTCTCACCTAGAGGTCTTGCTTTTCCCGCCTTCAGGAGCCATCACCCTCTTCTCAGGCCTTGCCTAGAGGCCTTGCTTTCGGCATGAAGCACTGGCTAGGCCCTCTGGCCTCCTGTCTAGGCCTCAGCCCTTCCAGCCTTTACCCAGGGGCTGGCTAGGCCCATCTGGCCTCCTGATTAGGCCTCAGCTTCCTCCTGGTCGTGGCTGAGCGAGGCTCCCATCGTGGTAAGGCTTATCCAATTGGGGTATAATTGCTGGTTCATCAGCCTCATAACTGCAAGGGAATTCCTGGGATTAATCATTTTTTCCTTAATAGCAGATCTCTAGGAGCCATTTTGTGGCCTTTTCTTTCAGAGTTTTAAGATGGCTTGAACATCATGACTTGAACATCAGATGGCTCCTCAACATACTAAAAGAAGCCTCCATGAGAAGGATCAGGAAGCAGGGCCATACCAAAATGTTCCCTCAAAAAAGAGCAAAAGCTCTCAGGCCAAGAAATCCAAATCCTCTTAGAAGGAGGAAGCTAAGCACAACAGAGCCATGGAGAAAGCCATTGCCAAGACCCTGAAGGAATCCACTAAAAAGGCTGGGACCCCTGCTTCTCTGCCCCATCAATCACCCCTTCAGCTACCACCAAATTGGTCTCCTGAGGGGGCTAGTCTACCAGTTCCTCCAATTTCTGATTTGTTTTCTGATAAATTACCAGGGGCTCCCTCTCCTTCTCTTCAACCTATCCATACTCCAATCCTCGAGAGTGTCCCTATCTCCTGTCCTTCTAGGGTTCAGGAGGACATTTCTCCTTCTGACCCTATTCCTTCTCACCTTGAGGGTATCATCTCTTCGGCTATTGAAAGAGGCATTTCTAGGGGCATGCAGGAACGTACAGCTTCCTGGGTTTCTAACCTTTCTGTTACCAAGTTGGCTATCCCTTCTTCCTCTGCTCATGGTCGTAGTTCCCTAGAGGAAGGGAAAATTCATAGGGATGAAGACCTTTCTGAAGATGAGGGGCTTTCTCCAGACCAACCTTCCTTTGTTGATCTGTTCAAGCCCCACATTTTCCGTTCTCTCCTTCATAAAGCCAAGCTAATCACTGGTTTAGGTCTCTCTCAGTCCTCTTCTGTCCCTTCCGCTTCTGCTGCAGTTCCTACCTCTTCTGATTCCAATCCTCTTTCCCTGACTACTTCTGCTGAGGCTGCTTCCCCTCAGAATGATGAAATCCCTGCTCCCAAACTCTTTAGGGATGTGGTCCTTAGACAGTGATCCTCTCCAGCCTGGGGCCCAGGGCCCTCGGGCTTAGACAAGTGCTTTTATAATCTCCCTGCGGACTTTGTGAAGCTTCTTCAACCTCCTTCTGTTGACCCTCCAATGGCCACATTAGCCTCCCCCTTGGCTGCCACAGGTAATCCGGAGGATTACCTTCAGCCTGAGGAACGTAGGACTGAGCAATCTCTGGTCAAGGCTCATCTTTCGGCTTCCTGAGTCATTAGGCCAGCTTCAACAGCATCCTTCTTCAACAGGGCTGATCTCATGTGGCTCAAGCAACTTCAAAAACACTTGCCCGCCTCCGACTCCCGCTCTCAGCAGGAACTCAATAAGATCGTAGCATCTCTGGAATTCTCTGCTGATGCTACCCTTAGTTCTTCCAGGTTTGCTGCTAAGACCATTGGTTCCACTAACACAGCTCGTCTTCTTCTCTGGCTCCGCAACTGGCAGGCGGATGCCAGAAACAAATGGAAACTTGCTTCCTCCCCTATCTCAGGGGATAAATTGCTTGGGGATCTCCTGGAACCTCACTTACTAGAGTCCCGGGATAAGAAAAAATAATTACTCGGTGTGTCTCGTCGAGTGGATTCGCGTCCTTCTCCTTTCTAATCTGCTCAATCTTTCCGCTGTCAAGATCCGGCACCCCTTCCTGCCAGATCACAGAGATACTTTTCTTCTGGGCAGTCTAAACCTCAGAACCGTCAACCGAGCCAAGGTCAACGTAACCAATCTAAACGGCCCTTTCGAGGTGGCCAGGGGCGTTCCTCCAGACGCTCCTGCTGACTACTTTTCGCCTTCTCCCATTGGTGGACGAGTCCACTTTCGACTCTTTCGACTCTTGGGTCTGAAAAACCATCAGATCAGGTCTCTCCCTGGAATTTCTTTCCACTCCCCTGACTTGCTTCGTTTGATGCCCTCTTTCCAGGGACCGTTCCAGGCGGCTCCTGGTGGAATCAGCCATTCAACATCTTCTTCAAATTCGGGCCATCCAGCTGGTTCCATAGGACGAGCATGGGCAGGGATTTTACTCCTGACTGTTCATTGTTCCGAAGCCCTTGGGGGAATGGAGAGCGATCCTGGATCTCAAGTCCCTGAACTGACAAATAGTTTACAGGAGGTTCAAAATGCAGTCCCTCCAGACTATCTTGGGGGGTATCAAGGAAGGGGACCTCCTTTCCTCCATAGATCTAATGGAAGCTTATCTCCACGTCCCCATTCTTCCTGCACACCACCAGTATCTTTGTTTTTGCCATTCGGTACGCCACTTTCAGTACCGGGCTCTTCCCTTCGGCCTTTCTTCGGCCCCCAGGGTATTCACAAAGATAATGGTGGCTCTAGCGGCCTTGCTCAGAGCCATACCGATCCATATCCAGTTCTACCTGGATGATCTTCTTCTTCAGTCCTCATATCGAGCTTCAGCCTTCTGAGACTTGGAGGTCACCCTGCAAGTTCTCACATCTCATGGGTTCTCGGTCAACTTGGCCAAGAGTCATCTGGTACTGACTACAAGGTTGCAACACCTGGGAGCGGTAATAGATACAGTCCAGTGTCGGGTCTTTCTCTCCCAGGATCGTCTGTCCAGCCTCAAGGAATTGGTCAGACAGGTCAGGTCTTCCCCAACAGTTTCTCTGTACCTCCTATCTTGGCTTCTCGGGAAGCTAGTGTCTTGCATAGGCATTGTTCCCGTGCAGGGTGCTTCAGTGGATCCTTCTCCCTTAACAGTGGATTCATCTCAGTTCATCTTTGATCAGGGTTTTCGTCACCAGGAACTTTGTCAGGCCCTTCTCTGGTGGATATCTCCGGCTGTGCTCGAGGGGAACGACTTCCAGGAGCCGGACTGTCTGGTTCTGACAACCAATGCCAGTCTTTTTGGATGGGGTGCCCACCTTGGTCAGGAGATGGCTCAAGGTCAATGGTCCCCATCTGACCGGAGACACAAGATCAACTGGCTAGAGCTACGTGACATTCATCTGGCACTCAGGGCCTTTCAGAACTACATCCTAGTCCTCACCGACAATACTGCAGCAAAAGCTCACATCAACCGCCTGGGGGGTACCCGATCTCAACATCTAATGATTGAGGCTCATCAGTTGGGACTTTGGGTGGAATCCAACCTTCGATCCATTCAAGCAGCCCACATCTTGGGGACCTCCAACACTCAGGTGGACTGGCTCAGCCGTGCTCGAGTAGACCACTCCGAGTGGAGCCTTCATCCAGACCTGTTCCGCCACATCACCTCGTTGTTCGGGACCCCAGAGATAGATCTCTTTGCCACATCACCTCGTTGTTCGGGACCCCAGAGATAGATCTCTTTGCTACCCGAAACAATTGTCAGGTACAGTGCTTCTTCTCCTGGTTCCCATCGCAGGAGGTGGAGGGAGTGGATGCCCTTCGGCCTCCTTGGCCTCCAGGCCTCCTTTATGCCTTTCCCCCTCTACCCCTAATTCCCAGGGTCATTCAGAAGCTCTTGGCAGAACAGGCTTTTCTAATTCTAGTGGTACCTCATTGGCCAAGATGCCCATGGTTCGCAGACCTTCAGTCTCTGTCCGTGGCTCATCCCTGGATAATTCCTTCCAACCAAATCTCCCTACTCCAAGGGTCCTTGATCCATCGCAATCCCTCATGGTTCCAGTTGACTGCTTGGCTGGTGGAACCAGATGAGAAAGGAACATCTTTCTGCTAGGGTCATTTCTACTCTTCAAGCTTGTCTCCGGTCTTCCACTGTTTGGATCTATAACTCCACTTGGGCTTCCTTTTCTTGCTGGTGTTCTTCCCATGCGATCATTCCCTCATGTGCCAAAATTTCTAACGTCCTGGACTTTCTCCAGGATGACCTTGACTCTGGTCTGTTACCTAACATGCTTCATCGACAGGTGACCACTCTCTCCTCTCTCCTCTCAGGCGGTTCGGTGCATTCTCTTTCACATTGGAAATGCATTAAATAGTTTCTCAGGGGGGCTTCCTTTCTTTCTCCCCCCGTTATTCATTGATACCCATCTTGGGACTTCAATCATGTCCTGCAAACTCTGACCAGGGGTCTCTTTGAACCTCTTCGTTCATCCTCCCTCAGTCACCTATCCTACAAGGTGGCCTTCCTGGTGGCCATCACTTCCGCTCGTAGGATCTCAGAACTTTTGGCTCTTTCTATTCGGCCAGACCTCTGTCTCTTCCAGCCCCATCGGGTTGTCCTCAGACTGGATCCTACATTTCTCCCTAAGGTTAACTCTATCTTTCATAGAACACAGGAGCTAGTGCTCCCTGATTTTTCTCCCAATCCGTCCCGTCCCCAGGAATGGATTTGGCACACTTTAGATGTTTGTAGAGCCCTTCGGGTCTACATTAAGCTTACGTCTTCTTTTGGTAAGACGGAATCCTTGTTTGTTCAATTTCATCCTTCTTCCCTCGGTCATAAGATCTCCTCGGCCTCTGTAGGTCGTTGTATTCGAGCTTGCATAACTTTAGCTTACCAGAGTTCTTCACTTCTGTTCCTTCAGGGATTACTGCTCATTCCACCTGGAGCGCTGCGACCTCCGCACCATGGGCTACCCAGGCCTCCTTGGAGGAAGTCTGTAGGGTTGCCACTTGGGCTTTCCCCTCTCCTTTCATCAGACACTATAGGGTTGATCGCTTCGCATTGGCGGAGGCTTTATTTGGTAGACGCGTGCTCCAACAAGTCCTCCCTCTGTCCTGGCGGGAGCCCTCCCTGTAGGTCCTTCTGCTTTGGCATGTCCCATGATGACTGACATTCCAGCAGCTTAGGAGAATGGGTGTTGTTCTTACCTGAACACCCTTTCTCTCAGCAGCTGGAATGTCAGTGATACCCTCCCTGTGTCCGCCGTGACCGTTTTGGGGTTAGGGACTCCTTATTTTTTGGTGGAGGTTTTTCTTCTTGTTTTCCTCAGCTCAGCCTCATAGCCTGCTCATCCAGCCTCATTCAAAAAGCAGGAGCCAAGGAGAGTGGGAGGAGTTTTCTGTTAATTGCAGGCTCGGTCCTATTGGTTCAGACAGAGCAGAACCTATGATGACTGACGTTCTAGCTGCTGAGAGAAAAGGTGTTGAGGTAAGAATAACACCCATTTTCCTCTAAACAGTGAGGGGAATTCTAGTTGTTGAAGGATGGTTGAGGTGTTGCCCTCAGAAAGAAAATTCATATATATGAGAGCCTGCTTATTTGAAATGAAAATTCCCCTCCCCACAAAAAATCAATCTCAAGAGAAAGCTATTTTAAGAATAGAATTTTCAGTTCTAAGCAGCTAATTTTTTGATGTATTGCTGCAGGAGGAAGATTGGGAAAAATACCTATTCAAAAGAGGGAACTCACCCGTCTTCATTGCCTGCAGATAGTATTCCCAACAGACTTTTGATGGAAAAATCTAAAGTAAACTGTTCTGGATCATATTATTTCAGACTTTCAAGATCTGCATTTTTGTAATGGTAGAAGGGGGTGTTTTGCCGTATAGGAAGGCCAACTAGTTTGTCATGTGAAACATACCTTGAAGTCTGTTATTCAAAACATATGTTTTATAATCTAATGAAGGAAAGGGCAATTATTCAGATGTTTCCATTCTAAAGCAGTGGCCACAATCCAGGAACATTTTTTTTTAAAAAAGCATCTAGATTTTTGGTTTTTTTAAAGGGGCTTCCTGCATCTGCTTGAGATCAACTTTCAGAATGAGCTGTACCAGTAATGCATAATTCCTTGAGATTTGGGGCACATGTAGGGTCTTTTAGTTTGAAAACGTACACTTTGCTACAAGAAAAGTTAGTGGGAAAAGTTAAGTTTTTTAAGTTAGTGGGACTTCATGATTCATTTAATAAGTGCAGTGATTTACTTAACAATTATGGCAAAAAGTGTCATAACAGAGGGCGCAACTCACTTAAACAACCACCTTGCGTAGCAATGAAAATTCTGGTCTCATGTAAACTGAGGACTACCAATATAGAGTCCTTCAGCTCCCACCTTAGTTTTCTACAACTTGGGGGAATGGCCAGGTCTTCACTGCTTTCCAAAAAGTTATGTGGGTTGGGGGCCAGTTGAATTTCAAGGGAATATTCCACAGGCAGGGGCTTTTACAGCAAAGGCATATTTCCTAGGTCTCACTAGATCAGGGGTGTCAAACTCAAGGTGGGGGGCAGATCTGGCCCGTGGGGCTGCCCTGGAAACAGTGAAGGATTGGCCCATAGAGAAAACAGAGCTCGGGAGGGCCATGCCTATCCGGTTCCCCGAGGTCAAATGCAACCCTAATGTGGCCCTCAATGAAATCAAGTTTGACACCCCTGAACAAGATGGTAGCATTTAAGGGAAAGAATCCAGAGTATTCTCACTCCATCAAATCAAGTGGAATAGACAGACACCCCAGGGAGAGAGATGGCTTGCAAATAATCTAGCCCCGTGCCATGTTGAGCTTTAAAAGTGATAACTAGAACCATGAATTCAACCTTGAAAGAAACTGGAAGCCATGACAAATCAGAGATACCCAATACTGAACAAACTGTCACATTCTGGAGCAGTTGTAACTTCAGGGTACTCTTTAATAGTAATTGCATGTGCAGCATGTTACAGTAGTTCAATCAGGAAGTGGCAAAAGCTGACTAAAAGAAAATTATCACTAAAAAGAAAACAGTGGCTACTTCTGAGTTATAAAAGTGAGGCAATTTTGGCTATTCAGCCAATTTAAATGTTAGATTTTATATGATTAGTGGAAAATAATTGTCTTCCTCTGTAAAAAAGGAGCGGTGGGCAGTTTGCTTATAGTTCTCCCATAAGCATGATTTATTCTTAATAGAACTTGGTTAATCTCTGAGTAATTCTTCATTCTGTCAGAAAAAAAGAACTAAAATGCAACTATAAGCATGTAGATTGCCCATCCCCCATAATTCTTTTCTTTAGTAAATGTCTGTCTTGTTTTTTTTTTTCCCAGTGATAAATTTCTCAACAATCCTGCTGTTCTAAAAAGAACTGGATATCTCATTAATTTATTTTTCATGTTGAGGTTTTGAAGGTGGCATTAATCATGACATGGCTTTATCTGAGAAGAGATAGTAAAAGAGTACATGACAATAAGTTAGCCTTTCTCAACCTGATGTCATTCAGATAACTACAACTTCCAGAATAGCAGCCAGCATGGTTAAAGCATTGGTGTTGAGTTTCTGAAAGTCATAGTTTTATCTGTTTGGATTGAATCAGGTTGGAAAAGGCCAATAGGCCAAGTTCTTAGCAGAATTGTTGCAGTTGTATCAAGAGTAAAATTTAATGTCAATATGTAAACTATTTTGCTAAATGTAAACTCTATGATTGAATAGTATTGTTGTCTGCATTTAGTATAAAGATAGTGTAACTTGCACCATAAATGCATAGCTGGATTATCATTAGAAAGATACCCAACAAAGGACACCAGCTTTTAGTTATTTAAGCCAGAGTTCCCCTACCTTTCTGGCTTTGAAGAGTGGGGGGGGGGGAGAGGGGATGGTTTGCCTGCAACTTGCACTTGCCCACCCCTTCGGTGACCTGGTTCTGAATGGCCAGCCCAGTAGTGGGCCACAGCTCGTGGGTTGGGGACCCCTGATTTAAGCAATTCAGGGCCGATGTTGCACTGTTCTAATATATGTCCTTCTGGTCAGTATGGTGCTAAGAAGAGGGAGTAGTTTTGTAAATCAACTGCTACTGCCTTAGCCGTATTTTCTTCACAAATTTCTTAATGAAAATTCGTAACTTATAAATGGGACTGTAGTCAGTTCATACTTTAATGTACTTCTGCTGCTTCCAGTCACAGCTTTGCCCCAGCCAGTTGAATGAGTAAAAGGAAGAAATTGAATTGCTTTTAAAGATAAACAGGCATTCTTTCTAACCAAATTTGACTAAACTAAGGGATCAAGCATAGGGAAACATTCATCAGTGGGACAGAGGAACAGAGAGATTCAGGATCTGTGTATTATGCAGGGAATGCATGTGGTTTGAGTTAATTGTGAGATGAAATAAGCCATCAACAAGGATTGTATTGCATTTTTCTTCTCTATGAATATAGCTGAAAAATCTTAAAGCAAGCAAACAAATTAGGTGGTATTAGGAGAATATCTGAATTTTTGAAAAATGAACAATTGACTAAATAAAACCCTGGTAACCTTTGCTTGCAAAACCTTTGGATTCATTTTTATACAATTTAGCCATTTTAAAAAATGTGAGGTAATGGAGCAGGAAGTATTTTTCAATTAAAGCCCATGTATTATGGGACAGCTTCTCTCCAGAAATTATATCGGGGCTATCATTGTTGACTTTCTATAAACTATAGAAGATACAGCTGTTATGGCAGATTTGTCTTTTCTTGATGTTAGATTTTAATGATGTTTTATATTTGTATTATGTAAACCACTGATCTTTTTTTAGACTGACAATATATAAATATAATGAACTAATAAATGAGATATTTGTAGAAATATATAACAGAAACTACAGCCTTGGTTCAAAATAAAGTTTATCATTGTTTGTTATATCTCAAAATGGGATTTTGCTTTGATCTTTTTTATTGAGCAGAGCAATTTTGCAGGCATAGCTAAACAAAATCATGGGAAATCTTTTCAGACTCTCAAATATTTTTAAATTTGGATTTATGACTTGTTCCTATTTTAAAAGTATATATATCAGAGATCATGGTTTGTTCTTAGCTTCCAATTTCTGTCTAATTTTGAAAAGGCATCCAAAAAGTATTTATAGCAATAGCAATAGCACTTAGACTTATATTCCACTTCACAGTGCTTTACAGCCCTTTCTAATCGGTTTACAGAGTCAGTCTATTGCCCCCAGCAATTTGGATCCTTATTTTACCGATCACAGAATGATGGAAAACTGGGTAAACCTTGGGCTTGTGAGACAGAAACTGCTGAACTGCTGGCAGCCGGCAGTCAGTCAGCAGAATTAGCCTGCAGTACTGCTTTTTAACCACTGCACCACTATGGCTCTGGTTGGTTGATAAGCAAACCAGCTAAACAATCTCCATTATTTACCTAATCATTCCTCTGGGAGAAATAAGTAAAAATTCAGGTTTACTGAGGTATTTAGACACAACAATCATTTATAAACCTTTGTAGTCAACATCAAATATACTTGTTTTTTTCCCTAAACATTCTTTGGGTAAGTGTTTCTCTAAATCCTTGTTCTCTTGTTATTTTAAACTACATTCTGTAACATGCTTAACTACAACATGAAGAAATTCACACTGGTAAAATGGCTGCATAATATAATGGAGGTGGTGCTGTGAAATACTCCAAAAACAACAAAATTAGCCAAGTTATGTGACTCCTTAAGATTGAAAAACAAATCATTAAAAATTATCAATGGAACAGCTGCTACTTGTTAGACACATAATAAATATTGGCTGGGATCCAAAAAAACCCTATTATTGGTTTTATGCATTAGAAGATTTATGCACAGTGCATTTTGAATGAAGCATATAACAAACTATTTTGAGAAGATTCAGAAAGATAATATAAATATGACAGATCTGAAAGCGATGTTAGTGTGACAATCAAATTCCCTGCTTTTTTGTGTCTAAGATACTTTTTCGATCTACTTTACTACTTGCTCAAATATTTTAAGTGGTTTAAAAGCAATTTAAAAAAACCCGAGATGCTACCATCTGTAGCATCTTCTAAATGCCTTTGAACCAGTGGTGAAATCCATTTTTTTTACTATTGGTTCTGTGGGCGTGGCTTGATGGGCATGGTGTGGCTTGGTGGGTGTGGCTTGGTGGGCATGGCAGATGAAGGACACTGCAAAATCCCTCTTCCCTCCCCACTCCTGGGGGAAGGAGATTGCAAAATTTCCATTCCCACCCCACTCTAGGCCAAGCCAAAGATTGTATTTGCCAGTTATCCAAACTACTCAAAAAGCTCTGTGAATATGTGTGTGCATATGTGTATCGCTGTGTGTGTATAAACTGTGGACATTACCATCCAATTTGCCTCTAAACACCAGGCAAGTGAGGATCTAAGGTGCTTCAGGACCACGGGTTTTCCATAAACACAGCCAAGAGCCATTTGACGCCAACAAACCGGTTGTTGCATTTATGAGCGGAAATAGACACCATTGCGTGCAAGGTAATCTCTGCCAGGAGCGCCAGGAGAGTATAAAAAAATTATTGCTAAGGGCACAGCACATTTCAGGGGCCACAAATGTACAGGCGGACTGGCTTAGCAGGGCCACAGTCAGTCATTCAGAGTGCATCCAAATTTTCTTTGGGCATGCCTGCAGGCCAAGTCTCTCCAGTGGTTCCTCCTCCCTTACCAGAGGAACAGCAGGACTAACTTCCCAGCCAAAGTCAGGGTACCACCGGAGGTGGTCCGTTCCTTAAGATGGTGGGTTTCCCTGGCAATTGCTAAGGTAAGTTTCTTCAAAGAACCGGAACACCTGATGATTACGACAGATGCCAGTCTCTTTGGCTGGGGGGCACATCTCCAAAATAGGATGGCCCAAGGATAGTGGTCACAGGCAGACCTGGGCCACAATATAAACTGGCTGGAACTCAGGGCAGTCCATGTGGCCCTCAGGCAGTTCCAGGTCATGGTGTCATCCAGACATGTCTTAATTCTGACGGACAATGAGGCCGCTAAGGCAGACAGAGGGGAAATTCCAGGTCCCTTATGGGAGAGGCAGAAGGACTATGTCTTTGGGCAGAGAGGCTCAATTTATTGCTAAGGGCACAGCACATTTCAGGGGCCACGAATGTACAGGTGGACTGGCTTAGCAGGGCCACAGTCAGTCATTCAGAGTGCATCCAAATTTTCTCATGATTTAGAGTTCAGAGGTCATATTAAGTAAAGTCTCATGTTGTAGTGTCCCTTTCCCAAATCTACATAATTTGAATATGTCTGTGATGTGTAGTTTTTATTTTTGAAGTATGTGAGTCACAAGGATCTCATCCAAGTTTTGCCTCCAAGTTTTGGCATCTGTTGTAATCATGTGGATGGGTTTTATTTTTCCAGAGATGCAAATAAATAGCAGCCATCATTTTATAATACTGCTAACTGCTAATTATTGATTTTATAATACTGGTAGTAAAAGTAGTAGTTATTGATAATATTAGTATTATTGCTATTTATAGGCTGAATGCCAAGTTGCCAGTAAAAAAAGTCTTGATTTCTTTAAGTTGAAATGAGTATTTTGCTTTAAATGCCACTGTCACTTATGAGTCTTCCTGCAGTGCTCTTGGCAGGCTAAGTGCTCTTTCTTGGGCAGTTTGTGCTTTAACTTAGTTGTTCAGGTTTTTCTTCTATTCTTTTTTTTTCCTTTGCTAACAGGCATTGTGAAGGAAAAGTACTGAGTTGTGCTTCCTGTGGTTAATACAAACTATTATTGGCATGAAGCTTTTTTTCCTGACCTCATTAATCAGGAAAAGAGGGGGGGGGAAGAGAAAAGAATAAAGAAGTGTAAACACTGTGCTAAATTGGGTCTGAGAATTGGATGCTCTTCATTAGTTGGAAAGGTGGTGTGCATACATGCTGATGTTATTGCCAAATAGGCAATTTATAGTACTGTTAACATGTTTAATGGATAATTATTCTTTCCTTATTTCAAGAGGGCTGTTTGCTTCTCTTTCTCTCCCTTACTTCTCAAGACCATTATCCTTTTAGTAAATGAATCATAATAATACCCATTACTGTTGGCAGAATAATTTTGGGTTTTGGACTTGGAATTAATCCATAGTTTGGGTCAGGTTTGTAGTATAGAGCAAGGGTCTCCAACCTTGGCCACTTTTAGACCTGTGGACTTCAACT
The DNA here is from genome assembly GCA_032468135.1 of Calamaria suluensis. NCBI lineage: Eukaryota > Metazoa > Chordata > Lepidosauria > Squamata > Calamariidae > Calamaria > Calamaria suluensis. Next base: position 36,882 of record JANHFP010007670.1, on the reverse strand, counting down.
CCCAGAATTCATCAGCCAGCTTTGCTAGCTGAGTAACTCTGGGAGTTGAAGTCCAAAAGTCTTAAAGTGGCCAGGGTTGGAGACCCCTGGTATAGAGATATACTGCCTCAGAACGGAGGTGTAAGTCTCTCTCCAGATATTCAGCTACAACCCTTATTATCTTCAAATAGCATGGCTAGATACAAACAGGCATTTCTTAATTGCTGTATACAAGAAAGCTGTAGTTTTCAAAATACGTTCTGTAAAATGGGGCCAAATCAGAGAAAGACTGTTTTTTAAAAAAAGTATAAAATCCCAGGAAGAAAATAACATCAAATCACTTTGGTATTGTTGCCAGAACCAACCAGCATCGGTGTGCCCAGGGAGAATCACCAGGAATTGGGGCTCCAGTGATAAAAGGTGCTTTACAGTAGCGGTAGCCACTATAATGACATGACAATGACAAACCTGTGGGATTGAAATTTATTTGATGAGAAGTTTTACTGAGTTGCTGTTAGTTGTGAAGTTCTGTCAGACCCATCGCGACCCCATGGACAACGTTCCTCCAGGCTTTCCTGTCCTCCACCATCCTCTGGAGTCCACCGAAGCTCATGCCTACCACTTCAATGATTCCATCCAGCCATCTCATTCTCTGTCATCCCCTTCTTCTTTGGCCCTCAATCCTTCCCAGCAACGTTTGATTAAAAGACGTTTATTACAAAGGTAAATTAAGTATACATAACTTCTTGGAATTCCTGTACTGGCTTTTTATCTGGTACGTTCTCCTTCTCCCCCGAGACATTATTCAGAGTGGGTTATTCAGCCAGTTCAGACATGGGACTGAGTCAATCAAAGCAGTAAAGTCCTATTGCTATGAACCCCAGCTTTTGGCTCAGTCCCTCAGACAGAGCAGTTGTGTCGGAACTTCTCTCCTCTTTAATTCAACCGAATACTTCACTTTCTACCTACAAAATCAGGAAATTTCTACAGCTATACCATCAACTGTAAGTTGCCTAACTCCCCTTGTCTAATCGGGTTGAGTCGCCATTATCAGCGCCGGCTAGGGCCGCAGCCTTGGCTTGGCGCCAGGCCTCTCAGCTGTGTGTCGAGCTTTTTTGTTTATTGCCTTTTGCCACCGCCCGAGCGCTCCGAGGAGACAGGTTCTCCAGAGTGAGTGGAGTTGTTTACGCCCACATCTTTTAATCACCCAGCTGAGAGTGATAATTAGGAGGCACAGCAGAGCGCAGCGCTGTTGCTGCAGGCTGAGGGGACGCATCTACTCTGCTACCTGGCACATCTTCTGTGAATGGTATTCTTTTCTATCGATCCCCTTGAAGCACAAAAATGTTGATTGTTTACTATGTAATAGTAAAAAAGTAAATGTGTTAAAATGGAACATTAATTTGGAAATACTTTGGGATGCTATAAAACATTCATGAACTGTTCTATGCAGAGATCATGTATGTTCAGTTGGAAATTTCCTGAACCAAGAATGGATTTCAGATACGTATTTGGTTTGGACACAAACATAAATAGGATTTTTGCTTTTGGAGTTGTAAGCAGTGTTCTCAGTGTTCTGTTTTGCTTTAGCTGCTGTGATTAGAAGTTGTCTTACATTCACCCGTATAGACTTATATAGATGTAAACTTGTCTTACATCCAAAGACAAGGAAAAGTAGCTTCGTTTGAGGAGAGGAAGGAGGAGCAGGATCTTAGGCTAAGAGTTTAGGAATGGTGGAATGATAAATGTTGGGATCAGCATATAGATATAGACCAAAGCAACAGGATTCAAGTAGATTACACAGGGAGAATCATTTTCTTCAGCAGGCTGAGACGTCAGACATTCAGGGTTCTGCTCTGCTGAACCACCAATCAGGACCGAGTATGCACAAAGAAAGTACCTCCCCTTTCTTGGTGCTCCCGCTTTTTCGCTCGGTCTGAACCTGTTCAGACCTATAGTGCTGAGTTCCTCCAAAGAAAACTTTCTCAATCATCGGAATCGTTCAAAGAGTGTTCTTATCAGATCGGAGTGCTTCAGAGGCAATTCCAAAGCCAGCGGCAGATCGGATTGCTTCAGAAGCCTCTCCGAAGCCGGTGGGAGGTCCATGAGGCTTGCAGCGGCCAGGGCTTACCGTGGCGGCCTTCCAGCAGTCTGCCTGGCCTCCGGTCCTTGCTGGGCGCAATTGCATCTCTCCGTGGCCATAGTGGAGGCCAGTGAAGCTCCAGCAGACCCAGGA